>BQNB010072520.1:2153-32409 GCA_026074375.1 Tanacetum coccineum
TAAATGCAACCGTGATTCCTACGAAAATGAGTTAGATCTTAGTGTATAATTATCTATGAATGTTTTTATGCTTGTTTTGTCTAGTGATTTCAGGGGAAACGAGTTTGCTCTATGGACGTATTGCAAGGTCTTCATCTATTGCAGTTTTTTCGAAGAGGAGAGCAACGCTCAAGGGAGTCTTTTGTTTTAATTCTACTCTTAATTCATAATTTCATTTCCTTAAATGTATAATAGGGACATTGTACAAACCAAGTGGGGAGATGGGAGTAGAATTACCACTTGACCTATATTTGCCTCCGATTTCATAGTTTTCTTTGAAAAATGGTGCCAATTTTAAAAATTTGACATGTTTTTCTTACTAAACTAGAATAAATCTTTGCCGAGCACATTATTATCCTGTAATTAATTTGGTGAGAATAAGCCTAATATTTTGTTTTCATCTATTATACAATCCACCAAATACATAAGTGTGTTGGTAGTATTGTAGACTATAGAACTTGGCATGTACATCTTGTTAAGAACTTGGCCTGTACATCTTGTTAAGAAGGCAACATCTTAGGAAATAACCCAAAAAGCCTATATGTGTGTGTGTTTATCGGCTTGTCACACTGACTTGTCAACCTCCTCGTGTAAAACCCTACTTGTGTTCACTACCAGTGCAAGATACCCCTAGATCACCTTGTCAAGCCATTCCTGTTTAAACAATATATTTTTCGTTACACTATTTCGCCTTATCCTACCCTGTAGTATTTGTTTTCTTTGTATTGAAATATCTGGCTACTTAAGTCCATGGTTTGGGGAATGGGAACGAAAACTTTATGCATTCGCGGAAGACCAATCAGTTTTGATCTATAAAGACCCCCCATGTATCACCACTTTCGACGTTGTTCATCTCAAGTAGGGGGGGGGGGGGTGTGCGTATAATATCGGATGTTGCAGGGGCAATAATTAAATATATAAACTCATGTACCATTTGCATATTTATCATGAAGAAAATGAAGAAAAGACGGTGCAAATAAAAAGCCACCTATGTGCTAAAAAATGTAAAGATGGTGAAAAATAAAAAAAATGGAGCTAGTAGCCAATATTGCACCAAACCATCTCAGCAAGTATAAAGAATGGAGCTAGTTGCCCATTATTAAAGATCAGATTTTTGAATTCAGACTTTTGGGACCTTGGATGGACAGTAGCTAGTTATGATAACCTTAGTTTACTTTAGACTATTTGTTTTGTGTTTTTATCTTTACCTTAGATTACTTTAGACTATTTCTTTTGTGTTTTTATATTATACAAGCATTTAGTGTATCTCATGTCAATTCCTTACCTTTACATCACTACATAAAACCAAATACTCACCCATGTTGCCTTCGAAAATGTTTAGTCCCTAATTCTTGTTGGCAGGAGACTTGTGTAACTTTCAAGATTTTGTAGAATACATACCATGACTATGCAATTGAGTGATCACCTCGAAATTGAACACTTAAATTAGTAATGAGAGTTGAGTGTTTTAGATCCCCTTTTTGTGAGGTGTTCGGCTTTGATGTTTTCTAGCATAAGTAGCTTATAAATTTATTTCTTCAAGTCAAAATTGTTTTTTTTTTTTTTTTTTGGTAATTATTTTTTTGATTTATTCTAAAAGGTTTACTTGAGGGAAAGTGATGTCAAGTGGGGGAATATTTGATAACACCAACATAGTGAAATACATTTTAATATCAATTACTATAGAAAATGCTTTCAAATATTGTCTATTAATGTATGAACACGTTACTTATTACTTATTATTAGGTTTCAGGGACCAAGTGAGCATTTTAGCAAAAGACAAGGGATTTAGACAAGAAATGCACCAAAGTGAAGAGCCCAAGGCACTTTACGGCGTAACATCCCCGAAGGATTACGCCGTAACATACTCCAACGAAGAAATGAGTCATCACACCCTTTACGGCGTAAAGTATTGGTGTATAGTTTTAATACGTATAATAATATAAAGTATAGAAAATTCTAAAACTACCCTTGAGGACAAAGGTAGTAGGAAAAATCTTACAAAAATACTACACGTTTAACCGGTAAGTGATCACCGGGTCGATTTCCCAAAGACTTATGAAATTAAGACCTCGTTTGTTATTTGGACAATGACTTGAATTGGTTCGAAGATGATTTGTTTTATACAATCCTAATAGGGAACAAATAAAGAGACAATTAAACATAACTACAATAACGGGAAATTAAATTTTAACTAAAAATGCAATTCGGGAATCCTAAACGGGACCTAAAAACCCTAAATCAACAAAATTAAGTCCTACAATGATCTTTTTGGGTTTTATAAGTTTTAATTGACTAAAAAGCTAGGACAAAGAAAACTAGACAAAAAACGAAAGAGTTTTAAGCTAAAAATCACTAAAAATATGAACGGGATTTAATCCCGTTCTTTAAAAATTGAAATTTTACAATGTTTACCATACGAAAGCTATTCTATTTTTCCTCAGGTTCTAAATGTTAAGTAGAAAAATTTTCTAAAATAAGAATATATTTTTTTGACTTTTTTTTTAATTTGATATGATTAAAAACGATTTTAATGAAATTTAAATGTTTAAAAATACTATAACTATTATAAAAAATATGAAAAAATCATGAAAAGTAGCTTGAACAGTGTAGAATCTAAGAAAAATAAGCTTGGA
The DNA here is from genome assembly GCA_026074375.1 of Tanacetum coccineum. Lineage (NCBI taxonomy): Eukaryota > Viridiplantae > Streptophyta > Magnoliopsida > Asterales > Asteraceae > Tanacetum > Tanacetum coccineum. The sequence continues at coordinate 4,829 of BQNB010072520.1, forward strand.
AACACAGCTTATCGAATAAGCTATGTAATAAGCCAAAACAGCTTATAAACTAAAAGAGCTAAAATGTGTATAAATAATAAACGAATGCAACTTCTCACGGATGAGCATATTTTAGCTCAATGGTTGAGTTTGTGTTGGGGTTAAATAACTTGGTTGATGGTGGTAGAGGTCTCGGGTTCGAGCCTTGCTCACCCGGGGCTTCTCACTATCCCAAGTGTTTTTGTTTTTGCCATTTTTTTATAATATTTTTTTTATAACTTTTGCAAAACCACTTTTTTATTAAACCTAAAATAAGCTTAGAAATAAGCTTCTAAAGTTACAGAGAAATCAATAAAAACTACAGGATTTTGGTCTTTTTATTAAAACATAAAGGACTCATGAGATGCAATAGCTAAAACATAAGTAAACAAAGCTAAAAGTACTAAACTATATCATATATAGGCTTATGTAAAAACTACAATCAAGTAAAAAGAACAATCAATATGCTAGAAATCAAAGAAGCTCTTAAGCTAATCTGATAACCAGCCAAGGACTGAATGGCAACTTTGAGCTTAATTTTATATAAGCTACTAGATCCTTATGGCAAAAAGCCCTATACCTACTTAAACATTGGCAAAAAACTACTAGAAACAACAAACAAAAGACATTTTGAAATTCAAATAAGCAATTAAAAAGCTACCTGAAAAAGCTACTTACTACTGTTTTTGATGTTTTTTTTTGGTTTTTCTATAAAAGGCTAAAATTAGCTAAAATCTAATTCTAATAAGCCAAAAACTACTTAATTCTAATCTAATAAGCTAGTTAAAATAAAAATGAGCAAAAGCTAATGGCTATAAGCTATAAATCACAAATAAGCTCTTGTGTTTTTGAAATGTTAACCCAAAACAGTCCCTAAGGTGACTTTTTTAACTTATTTTTCCTATTAGCTGAAAGAACCTTATGATGAAATAGCTTATACAATCTTAAATCTTAACTTCCAAAGTACTAAAAACAGCTTTTAGAAAATGGTTTGAAAATCAAATGCTTAAGGAAAAAGCTAAATGAAAAAGGCTTACCAGACAGATTATACTATTCTTTAAAACTTAACAAAAATGACAATATGCTAAATTGCAGATCAAAAACAGAAATTAAAATGAACTTTGTAAAACTATAATTAAGGACCTAACCTATGAAAATATGGTCTACAAGTATTTGGCACCTGTTTGAAAAAGCTTAAATCTAATTTTTACCCTCTGATTCTTAAGCTTGAACTAAGCTTATTAGCTATTTTACTCTACTGATGCAATTGACTCAAAATACAAAACCAACTAATACAGACTATCAAACCTTAAATTTAGTTACACAATGACTTAAAAACTACTACTAAAGTGACTTAACAAGTTTTTAAGCTAAATCCTAGAAAATAAGCACTTTTATGAAGCTAATTTAACACAGACCTAAACTATGACTATTTTAAACTCTATTAAGCTAAATTAAACTTTTAAAAACTAAAAGTAACTGATTTTAAATCCTAAATTAAGCTAATCAAACTTGACTAGAAGGACCAACCCAAAGTTAAAACCAAATTTACCCCATTTTTACACTTAAACCCAAACCTCTCCTTAAAAACTAGTTAACTACTGTTTAAACTAATTAAGACCAAATTAAGCTAAATTTATTGAAGATAGTGTAACACCCTCAAATCTGAGTACGTAGCGGAATGTTGAATATCCGAGGGCGTTACTTTATGGATCAATAGCACAAAGATGGAGGACCGTCTAATAAATGTGTCGTTTTAAATGTACTTTGATTAACAAAATACTTGTTTGTTTACATATAGCCCACGGCTTTCAATTGTTCAAACAATATAAGTAAAGTTTTTGGTTTATAACAATTGTCCCCAAAATGTTTAAGGACCCAAATCTTATAGTTGACTCTTCAATTATTGTACTTCCAATGTATCATGCCACATCGTGCCTATTGACCTGAAAAACATTGCTTAAAACGTCAACATAAAGTTGGTGAATTCTTAGGTTTATGTAATTTCAATTGGTAGGACTGAAAGAGTTCCCTGTGTATGATTAAGAAAAACAAAATTCAAATCTTCATATAAAAGTTATTACGTTCTTACTAAGCTCATGACACTTGGAAGCTCGACCTGTTGTGATGCAATATATTGCAATGATTGCAAGTGAATTGATAGTTTTTACCCGAAACATCCCAAATTCCGACATGGTATACGTTCGGTTCACAGGGGATAGCTAATCACCCAAACAGGGATTGTCAATCCCAAATAGATCTATCTATAACATTCACGCTCACAATCCAGTAATTGACAGTTCATGATAAAGGGCTCAGTGGGTTATCGCTACTTAGGCAAACATGTAATCATTGTATAAAATGTACACTTGCATCCAATTTGTAAAACAAAGCATGTTCTCACCCTAAGGATGTAAATCATTTAAATAATTGTAAAACATGGGGCTATGAACTCACCTGAGTGAATAGTCCTCTGAAAATGATAATAAATATCTAAGTATGAATCACACCGTCAAATACCTAAGTGAAATTACGACTGTCTTAGTCTACAATTTAGGGCTAAAGACTAATGTTTAAACTACAATAAATTTGTTTATTTATATATATGCGTAAGCACTTATGTTGGTGGTGTAACGTGTTTTAATGTAGTTATATACGTTTGATGGCTCTGAAAAGTATTACGATTTTCACACGATCTAGTTATACGTGTAATCGTTTATTTAATAAAATATCCATATAATTATGTGTGGTTTTAATCTGTTTTTTTATGAGTTTGATTATATAACTTGTCCGATTCGTTAAGTGTTTACAAAAATCACTTTCGTTTATAAAATACCCTTGAGTTTCTTATAAATACAAAACAGCCCCTGGGTTTATAAATATGCTTTATTTACATTTTAAACCCTTTAATTTCAATAATTACACTTTTGTCCTTACCCCACTACAAAGGTGTAATTTAGGTACTTTTTAGTCTTCACTATCAGCCCCTTAACTTTTAGAATGTTTGAAAACAACCCCTATACTTATTAAAATCAGTAAATGACAATTTTAACCCTATAGTTTGCAAATGGACACTTTTAGTCCCTTAATTTGTAAAAATCACATTTTAACTCAGATTAAGTTCTAACAAGTGACATTAGATTTCATTAAGCTCCAATAAGCCCTATAAGCTGTTCTAGCTTATAAATAAGCTCGAGAGAGCTTATTTTGGCTTAATGGACCTTATTGGGCACTTAAGGTACATTAAAGTGTTCTTAAAGGGTCCGAATAAGTTTTAAAGAGCATTAAGGCATTTTGTTATCTTATTTAAGATAATAGTAATGTTTGGCTATTAAATAAGCTCGGATGAGCTTTTTGAAGACTTTTGGGCCGATACAAGCCGATAAGGTTTAGGGGGTTCAGCTTATTTCTTTTTGGTCCATTAGCTTATTAAGTTTTAACAAGCCTTTTAAGCTATTTGACTACACAAATAAGCTGTAGGGAGCTTTATTTGTTGGCTTTGGGGTTTTGTGGGTTCACGACGTGGACTACCCAAGCCCAATATGGATCCGTTTGCTTTTTATAAGGTACCAGGGATCCACATTAGTTGCAATAAGTTCGTAGGACTCCTAATAAGCACGTAGAGCTTATAAATAAGCCGTGGCTCACCGGGTGGGCTTATTGGGTCCATTTCATCTTGTACGCGGCTATTGGGCTAGAGAGACCCAATAGGAGTCTAACTCATGCATGTTTGTCACATATAAGTTTTATAGTTTGCTTAGCTCAAATTAATAAGCCTGATTGCTGCATATTTAATAAGCCGTGGCTTTCCACTGTTTGGCTAGTTGGGCTAGTTGGGCCCGATAGGGTCCATTTGGTTCATTAAGGTTCTATTTAAGGCATGCTTGTTATACATGTAGCCTAATAAGTTTCCTAGTTTAACAATAAGCTCGAATGAGCTTATAATGAGCTACGAGTCCCACTATTTGGGCTGTTGGGCCGGTTAGGCCCAATCCGTGGACACGTTTGGGTTACACAAGGTCCATTGTGGCCCGTTGGTTTCCCTAGGTATATATGACTCGAAAATGTGCCCTAGTGATAACAATATCGTGTATTTAACTTATTTTTACATGTTCATTAACATGTCAAACGTTTTTTACATCCCACATACGCTCCTAAGCCATAGTACATCGTTTACTATAAAAGCTTACATGTGGTTTTCTTATAATGAACGGTTTTTCTAAGCTTTGCTCGTTAATAAACCATATTACATGTTTTCTTAACACTCCAACACCACACAAGGTCGAGTTCATGTAATATACGTGTGTGTGACACGCATGAGGTTGATCCTGCATGTTGTGCAAGTAAAACTTCCTAAATTAATTACATGGACGAAGTGATTTATATGGACTAGGTGTCAAAGAAAATAAATGAAGTATGAAATGTACAAGCTTAAATGTGACTTATAAAGGGTCCTAGTGACTTGGCTATGTGTTGGAACAAGTAGAATGACAATCCAAGTGTATACACGATCGAAGTAACCAACCTAAGCTTCAAAGCTTTGTGAATACCCAACCCTAGCTCGTGTAAACTTCTTTATAAACAGGTTCTGATAACTAGAAATGGTTGTGGGTTCGAATGAGATCAAGGGAGGTTTTTGTTTGCGGTTTGAAGCTCGAACACAAGAAATAAATATGTGTGTAATTGTTTTAGCTTTGAGAGAGAATATAAGGGTTTGGAAATGTGTTATGGAAGATAGTGATGAATGTTATTTAATAGATTAGAGGTTAGTTAAACTTTCTTGGTTCACCAAGCAAACCAAGCCGTACCCTAGGTGTTCGGTTTTTAGGAATCACTATAGTCGCGCGCACGCACCCTTGTATTTTGGTTTATACACTAAGTACCATTCCTTAATTGTGATGTGTTTGTACAAGATTTGCTTAGCTAGAGAAATATTATGGTTTTTGTATACGTACATGCATGTAGCCGTGGTTTAGGGGGCAAAAGAGAAGCAAATTGGTTAATATCCAATGTGTAATAGGTTAGTGGAGACATTAAGTACCAATTTTAATTACATAGAGCTTGTACATGTACTTAGGGATCATAAGAAAGATTTCTAGTTGGTTTATGTGTACATATGTGTATAACCGGCCCCCTTGTAGTTTATATACACATTTATTTTTGTGTTAAGGTGGTAAAAGTGGGTATTGGTTTGAGTCTAGGTAGGTCTAGGTATTTCCGAGGTATGTCTAAATGTATTTTATTACGAAACGTAACCCTTTTACGTGACCAATATAAATAAAATACGTAAAGCACATAATTACCTTCTTAATAATTATATATTACTTGGTTGATGTAAACCTTAATTTATTTGATGAACATTTACATTAAATGGTTATTTCTAGTCTACGCGATTTAGCTCAAAAGCAAAATTAAAAGTAAACGCGTATCGGACCAAAATAAATAGTGACAAATAATAGGAGTCGTAAAATGACCTGAAATTAAGAAATGTTACAGTCTCCACCCGTTAAAAGAGCTTTGTCCTCAAAGCTTAAGACATTGTAGTAGATGACGAAGCCCGGTTTGTGAAGAGATGTGGGTATTTCTTTTTGAATGAATCCTCACATTCCCAGGTGAACTCAGGGCCCCGCCTAGAGTTCTAGCGAACCTTAACCAATGGTATCCGGCTTCGCTTCAATCGTTTGATCTCCCGTTCCATAATTTCAACGGGCTCTTCCACAAACTGGAGCTTATTGTAAACATGGATTCCTTCTAACGGCATGACTAATGGTTCGTCAGCGTAACATTTCTTCAGATTAGACACATGGAAAGTATGGTTAACTCTGCTAAACTCTTGAGGAAGTTCCAGCTTATAGGCAACTTTCCCAACTTTTCCTAACACCTTGAAAGGTCCGACATATCTCGGGTTCAGCTTGCCCCGCTTACCGAACCGTAGGACCCCTTTCCAAGGCGAGACATTAAGCATAACTCTGTCCCCAACCTCGAACTCCATCGACTTTCGTTTCCGATCAGCGTAGCTCTTTTGTCGATCCTGAGTAGCTTGCATCCTCTGCTTGATCAGGACGATCTTTTCCGTTGTTTCTTGGATTAATTCCGGACCAGTCAGTTGGGCTTCCCCAACCTCAGCCCAACACACCGGTGATCGACATTTTCGACCATACAGTGCCTCATAAGGGGCGGCCTTTATGCTAGCGTGATAACTGTTGTTGTAGGAAAACTCGGCCAATGGCAAATGTTTAACCCAGCCTTTTCCAAAATCGATCACGCAAGCACTTAGCATGTCCTCGAGATTTTGAATGGTTCTCGTGCTCGGCCATCAATTTCTGGCTTGATTCGCAAAGTTGGGGGGGTCATAATAAATATCTATTATCCCAAAGCTTTCTGTATTGTTTCCCCAGAAAATTTTGAAGTAAAATCTTCCATCACGATCACTTATAATTGAGGCAGGTTATCCCGTGTCTTGCCACTTCCTGTTTTGGTACAATCATTGCAACTTGTCCTATGGATCATTACTCCCTTATTTGGCAAGAAGTGAGCAGATTTTGTAAGCCGATCCACAATCACCCAGATGGTGTCAAAACCTTGCAATGACTTAGGAAGCTCGGTGATAAAATCCATTGTGATATTATCCCACTTCCACTCGGGTATCTCAGGTTGTACTAGCAATCCCGATGGCCTTTGATGTTCGGCCTTGACCCTTGCACATGTCAAGCACTTGCTAACATAGGTGGTGATGTCTGCCTTCATTTTTGGCCACCAGTATAATTTCTTCACATCCGGTACATCTTTTCAGAACCAGGATGGATAGAATATTTTGACTTGTAAGATTCGTGCATAACCACAGACCTTAAGTCTCCATAGCAAGGTAACCAACTCCTGCCGTGTAAACATAGTGTTCCATCGGCACGTGGTTCCAATCTTTCCTTGGGTATATCCCTTCTGATTATAACGCCTACGTATTCATTTACGAGATTCTCTGGTTTCTGAGCTTTGATCTGAGCTTCTAATATTTGTTTGGGAAGATCCAAGCCAATTTTTCATAACTAAGGCTCGAACCCGCAATGGCTCAATCCGTTCCTTACGGCTCAACGCATCAGCCACTACGTTTGCCTTCCCCGGGTGGTAACGGATGTCACAATCGTAATCACTTAGCAATTCTAGCCAATGGCGTTGCCTTATGTTTGGTGAACACTGTGCATCTGGTTCCATATAGATAGTGTCTCCATATCTTTAGGGCAAACACTACCGACCCAAGTTCTAAATCATGAGTGGTGTAGTTCTTCTCGTGAACTTTTAGTTGTCGAGAAGCATAGGCAATCACCTTCTCTCTCTGCATCAGTACAACACCTAAACCTTTGTGTGACGCATCATAGTAGACCACAAAGTCTTCGCTTCCTTCAGGTAAAGCCAGAATTGGCGCACTGCACAACTTCGGCTTTATTAACTGAAAAGCGTTTTCTTCCTTTTCACCCCAGTCGAACTTGATTCCATTTCTAAGTATGTTTCGTCATTAACTTAGCAATCTTTGACAAACCCCCCCCCCACCCCCCCATCCCCCCCCCCTCCCTTCCCCCCCCCCCCCCACTTTATTTAATTACACCTTCGATAGTAACCAGCAAGACCTAAAAATTGGCGGATCTCCATTGGTGTCTTAGGAGATGCCCAATCTTTGATAGATTCTATCTTGGCTGGATCCACATGTATGCCTCTACTATCTATGACGTAACCGAGGAATTGTACCTTCGGAATCCAAAACTCGCATTTTGAAAACCTAGCATACAACTGCTCCTTCTTAACCAATTCCAAAATTGCCTTAAGATGTTCTTCATGGTCTTACTCGTCCTTCGAATAAATCAGTATGTCATCAATGAAGACAATTACGAACTTATCCAAGTAAGGCTTGCACACTCGGTTCATGAGGTCCATGAATACCGCAGGTGTGGTTTGTCAATCGGAATGGGGGGGGGGCATAACCTGGAACTCGTAATGGCCATACCGAGTTCGGAATGCCGTCTTTGGAATGTCTTGCTCTCGCACTCTAAGCTGGTGATATCCTGATCTCAGATCTATCTTCGAATAAATACTGGATCCCTGGAGTTGATCAAATAAATCGTCGATCCTTGGGAGTGGATAACGATTCTTTACTGTCAGTTTATTTAACTCACGTTAGTCGATGCACATCCTGAATGACCCATCCTTCTTTTTGACGATCGACCGGGGCTTCTTTAGGGTGAGGAACTAGGCCTTAGGAACCTTTGTCGGAAAGGCTCTTACAATGTTCTGTAATTCTTCAATTTCAGATGGAGCACAATCGGTGCGGTGCTCGAGCTACTGGGCCGGCTTGGTAATTAAGTCATTTTGGAATTTCCACTAGTAGAGCCGGAGGTAGACTGCCAGTCCTAGGGAAATACTTCAGGAAAATCTCAGACGATTGGTACATCCTCTTTTTTGTTTTCTTCTGACAGTCCTCCTCATTCGTGACGGATTCTACGACAAAAAAGACGGGCTATCCCTTTGCCATGTACTCTTGAGCTTTTGAACATGAGATAACTGTCAACCAGGATTCTCTCTCGTTGCTACTTTTGTTACCACATTAGTTAAGTTTCATTCCCATAAGAACTTGAACACGTTTCATCACACTCGAGCCACCGGCGTGCATACCGATAATGACATCGAAACTACCCAGTTCTACGGGCATTAGGTCTATGTTGAACGGATGGGTTAAGAAATTTAAAGTGCAACCTCGTATTATAGTGTCTATCCTGACTAATTTCCTATCAGCTTATTCGACATCATAACAATTTTCTAATAGAGTTGGGGCGATGTTAATCAAAGAACTAAATGCAGTGGATATAAAGCTTCTATCGGCACCAGTGTCGATTAGATAGGATGCATAGTGGTTATTAAGAGGAACGTACCGTGATGACATTGGCATCTGGGTTTCCCGGTGCATTTCCTCTTTTCGGCTTTCCCAACGCATAATCCCTACCTTGTGCATTCCCATTTCCTCCATTCCTATTCTTCAAACTTAGGACCATTCTCTATTGGAGATGGCCATGGTGCTACCACACTCATAACAAAACCATTTACCTTGGGAGCTTGCCCCATTGCCCTTTGAGTTTTGTACATTTGTATTTGCCAGTACTCCTTGCAATCGCGAGCAACTGCCTACTTTGTTGCACTTGTGGCACCTTTCGGTTGCACGGTGCCTTGTGGTAAAGAAGGCATTGGTGCATTTGGGCAAGAGATCCCCATAAGGCTTCCTTTAGCTTGTCCCCATATTTGTAGACCTTGGCGTCATTATGGCTCTTGAATAGGGTTGGTGTTGGTGACCACTGGTTGGTTATTGGATGAATTTTAAGCCTTCCTTTTGTTGTCAGACGGCCTTTCTGGTAGGTGCAGAGTTTTTGATCATCAAGTCATTGGGCCATCTCAATTGTCTTCATCCAATGTCTTAGGCATGGCAGATACTTGAAGTTTCATAAATGGTGTCAGGGAAGTCCACTGATGTACTTGTCAACCTTCTCGGTTTCTTTGGCAACAAACTTGGTTCTTTTAAGGGGGTGTAGTTCTTGGTATAAGACGTTCAATGTATGCTAGAACATAGTTCCCGGGACCGTTTGGTTCTACATGTTCCAATTTCTAATTTCTTGATTTCACCCTGTGGATAATACTTGTCCGTCATCTTTTTCTTGAGTACTTCCAAAGTCATTGCATATGCCTCAGAACCTAAAGTTCTTATCTGACCATTCCACCAAGTCAAAGCAGCACCTAACAGAGTGCAGGTGGCATATAATTTACTTGATTTCAATAGCAAAACCGTGTATTGGAAAACTGACTCAATCTCTCATTACTCGAGTCATAAACCGGACTACTCCTTCGGTTCCCTTGAAGTTCAAAGGTTGACACTTTATGAGGTCAGCGTAAAAACAAGGGCGCATAGTTTGCACGTTCCTTCGGTTATCCTCGTGCGAACTGTGGCTTACATCTCTATTGGTGGAGTTTCGCAAAAGAGCTTGGTCAATCATTGCTTGGATGGATTCTGGAGTCATGTTGTTTGGGTTAGTTGTTGTTAAAAGAGGTATTTGGTCCTCTTTGGTCGTGGGAGCCATGATTTGTCTAGATCACAAACTGACAAAAACTGAGGTTATATGACAGATATATAATGTATAGTTGAGATATTAACAAGAGAGGTATAGTTACAACATAACACATCCCATTTCACCGACTCATAAATTTGAAAATTCGTTACATGAATAGTTGTTGGAGTACACATAATACAATACAAAAGCCTCCTATGCAAGGCTATTCGGTTGCGGGGGAAAACCCTAATTTCGTAACATGCTATACAATGAACTAGCAAGATAATTTAACATTTATCATAAGTTGTGGAATTTCAGCCATACCCCAGAAGCATACTGGTGATCAGTAATCCTGACTCTGGTCCTGGATGTCTAGCTCTCCTCTGACTGCTCTCGCGAGTGTAAACAAACTCCGGCCGAAATGTCGCTCATCTCTCGCCTATGTCTATATGACTCAGAGAGTCTCTACCAGGCTGCCTAGCTCTCCTCTGCTGCTCTCGCAGTGCTAACAACTCAGCCTGCATGTCGCTCATCTCTCGCCTCATATCTTTGATGACTCGGAGAGTCTCTACCATCTGGTCCTGATGCCTACGATCAGTCTCTCGAAGCTGTAGCTATGTCTGGTGGGTCTCGTATGCATACACATGATCACGATGGGTCTGAAGCTCCTGATGAGTTGCCTGACTCAATCCTAACGAGTGAGCCCAAGCCTCTCGGGAAGCATAGGCCTCCTCCTCCACCATCCATACTATCTCCTGGAGAGTCATCCTATCCCCCATAAGTAAATCGACCCGCTGCGAGTCCATATCGACTCGATGTGATATACGAGACCTACTATCCTAGCATCCTCTAGTAAAGCATACAAGTCCTGTATATCATGCTCATGGAGCTCAGCAAGCTCTATGACCCTAGTATTGACCTCTCTCACGGTCATAGGTGCTATCTCTGGAACTGCCTCTACCGGATCTACCCAAGTACCCCTAATCCCGTACCCGATATCTCTAATCCCCTGTCGCCTCTCTTCAGCATCTACCATGCTGACAAACTCATAATCTATCCCTTAACCTCTGGTAGGTCTAGCAGTGGAACTCTCCCCGACCTCGTATCTGGATCCTAGAGTGGACAAATACAACCTCTTGCGGGGAGGCTGCTCAGACTCGGGAATGTCATCCCTACGGTCAACAGGTGGTGGTATGTATAGAGATGGTGGTAGTGGTGGTAGTGGTGGTAGTGGTGGTGATGGTAATGTGGCAGTAACTGCATCAATAAGAGCCTGAGTGGATGCTATCCTGAGTGTCTGGATTTGGATTGGACACCCAGATGATGGTAGTAAAGGTGGTGAATGTGCAGGTGGGGCCATGCACCTAGCAAGGCGCTCCCCTGCAAAGGGTGGTGATAGTGAGATAGGTGGTGATGGTGATGGAGTAGTCATGGTCAGAAGTCTCTCAACATCTGCCTCTAGTGGAAGGGATATGGAAGTCTGGGGCCAGACGGTAATCCTAGCCCTAATAGTAATGTTAGTGGAGGGTGGTGGTATGACAGACTCTGTTCCCTCAGGTAGGAAAACAGGCTCATCAACAGGTATAACAGTAGTAGAGTCGGCCGAAGCTAAGTGCTCCTCCTCCTCCTCCTCGTCCTCATCCTCCTCGTCCTCATCCTCATCCTTACCATCAGCGTCATCCCTAGATGAGTCGTCGTCATCATCATCTCCGCCGTCTATAGGATAGTCAACTGGACCATCCTCTATCTTATCATCCTCGTACTCCTCTGGATCCTCCTCAGGATCTGACTCAGTAACATGTCCGGGTGACTCAGCAGTAGGTGAATCAACAGGAGGTAATGGCTGCTCCTCAGCCAGAAACTCATGCTCATCCTCGTCCTGAGGAACTGGGGGTATCTGTGGGTCCTCTGGGCCTGGTATGTAATCTGGTGATGGTGGGACTACTGGTTGTATTGAGAGTCTGTCGTATCCTAATACGATGACCCGTGGAATGCCTCCCTCAGATACATCCTCATCATCGGCTCCCCAGAAGGCTCTATCGGGCTCAGAGTTGGTGTAGACGGAAGTGTAGGTAACAGCAGATGTCGCAGAAGACATGATTACTGCAAAAAGCAAAATAACTTATATAAGTATTACTTATAGGAAGGATCGATATGATATGTCTTGTAAGCTTTAATAATAAAGATCTTATAGTAATATACGTAATATCATTTATATACACGTATATCAATCATGTAAGCACTCAGTACCCTACTAATGCTAAAGCAATGCATGTCATGCAAGCATATATGTGCTAGATGTAAACAAGTAATGCATGTATGTCCCTCGCAAATCCCATTTGTGAAAACAGTGTTTGAAAATGGTTATAGTCCAGACAAAACTTTTGACCTGGTTCTCTATAACCTTGGCTCTGATACCAATCTGTAACACCCTCAAATCTGAGCACGCAGCGGAATGTTTGAATATCCGAGGGCGTTACTTTATGGATCAATAGCACAAGATCTGAGAACGACTACTAAATGTGTCGTTTGAAAAAGATACATTGGATTAACAAAATACTTGTTTGTTACATAAGCCCATGGCTTCAAATTGTTCAACAATATAAATAAAGATTCCGGTTTATAACAATTTTCCCTAAAATGTAATAAGACCCCAAATCTTAAGTGTTGACTCTTCAATTATTGACTTCTAATGTATCATCGCACCTCGTGTTGCCACATCAGGTTCAGCGAAGGGTTACGCTGCCACACCTGATGCTCTTACATAGCTCACGACACACCTGCCGCAAATTTTACTTCTAAGGTACAAAGATAATTCCAATGAGTAAAATTATGATCGTTTTCTAGATCAATGTAATAATTTAAAAGTAATTGGTTTATCTCATGGCTTGTTATGTTTGCGTTGTTATGACAAAGACGTATTGGAATCCTTCTATTAGAAAGTTTGTTCGTATTGAATTACCTTATATGCCCCTTAGTACTAATTTTCTTGGTTTCGCGGTTTGTCCGACCAATAATAATCCAACCATTGTCATGATTTCATATCCTTGGAATGTTGGAGTTTTTACGATGTGCTCGAAGAGATTCACCGTGTTCTGGTATACCAAATTGCCTCGTAAATCAATTAGACATATGTCATCTTCGATTGTTATAGATGGTTGTATTTATTGGGTTGCTCGTGAATTAATTAAGTCTATGGATATTTCTCTTCACTGTAGTTATATAATCATGTCTTTTGATTTGATTGCTAAAGATATCAGAGGACATACCATGTAGCCATATCTTAAGCAATAGTTTTCCTTGACGATTCTTCATTTCTAAGTTAAGAGAGTCTCTTGTATTGTTTGTACCCAATGAAAGGGTAGAAAACCACTTTGTGGTGTATGGAAGATGGAGCATGATGAGACTTTTACAAAGCTTATTACCATTAGCACACCTCATTACACAATAAGTAATATATTGGGATTTAGGAAGAATGGTGAACATGTAATGGAAACTCAAAAGTGTTAGTGATGAATAGGCCCAAGCCTGGTTTGTGAGTTTAGGGTATCTAGGGTTTTCACCATTATTAATAATGATCATTAAAAATGGAGGAACAACAAAATCAACAACTAACTTTAGTCGCTAGAAAAGCTTGTTTTGACATACCAACATCTTGCCCTAACTGTTTACCAGTTTACATTTATCTTAAATTCACTAACATTCCTTTCCATTTGGCTTTCAATAACACCTATCCTGATTCCGAACAAATTCCTTTTGTTGACTATGATACTTATATTGCTTACAACAATGAGAAGGGTGGCGTGATTGAAAGTTTAAAAGAAGATAGCATTGACTAAGTGGTTGAGAAATCTGAATCTGAATTTGAATCAAATAAAATTGTTTGTTTTGATAAAAATGTCAAGATGTGTTAAACTATAATTTTTATAATTAAAATGATTGCATTCCCAAAAGAAATAAACTTTATTAAATATAAAAACAAATTTTATAATATAATCAATTTAAAGTTAAAGTATTTAAACAAAACATACAATCTCATGTTTATTTGACAAAAATAAACGTGTCAAAGTTTAAGTTGAACTTTTTAAAACAATTAACTTTGAACGTAACAATTAAACTATCATATTTCAAAATCTAACACAACAATCAAACTTTGGCCTAACATATTCACGTATAATGATAGTGTCATTTTATCAAAAGGTTGCGACACATTGCACTGTAGATTTCTTAAAATATAAGACATGCTTGAAATCTGACATTTTAACAAAAATATTTATAGCGTAGTTTTAAAAAATTATCATTGTCACACATTATCTTATACACTTTTTATCTAACAAAACACATACAATAATTCTATTTAATATTTTTAATACAAAAGACAAAGGTAAAGCAAGAAAAAAAATACAAGAAATGAAAAAAAACGCCAAAATAAAAAAAAATCATTACAAAGTAGAAAATAAATAAAAACAAAATAAGGTAAGAAAGAATTAAGAATAAAAAAACATTAACAGGTGTTAAGACACCCTTCCATATCTAGTTTAATAAGAGGTTTATACTTCTTATTGCCTCTTAATGATAAAAAAAACGCTTTTAACATTGTTTGTCTTTTACCGACTTTGAATGACATGAAAAAATAAACAGTCATAATGACCCAAATGTCTGCCTACATCTGAATTAATCAAATTAAAATAATGTTAAAAACATTTCTAAAAAAACAAACATCACCTTAGTGTTGGGTTTTTACAACTATTAACCATTAAAGATCACGAGTACGCAACGGAAAAGATATACCACGTATAAAATATGTAATTAACAAAGGGATCAAGAAAGCGTGTACCTTTTAGCAATTAACGACACCGTTCTTGAATATACGCATGTGTATAATAAATGATATCATGCTAAAACCACCCAAGATCTAAAGTAAGATCTCTCTACTTCAACACACAATACGTTCTTAGCAAACAATTAAGTATGCTAGTACTAGTAGTGATAAAGCCACCAAACGCCTTCGACTCTTGAATCAATCAACAAAAAAAACCCTTGTGGGTTATTGGTTTTGGTCAAACAAACACAAACCAAACCTTGGTTTGACCGATCGAGCAATAGGGAGAGAATGAGAGAATTTTAAGGATTAATTTTTCAAGTTATGACAAATAATAATCCCTAGACCTCCTTATATAGCCTGCATAACTTGGCTTGCAATTAAGGTAATTTCACCTCTTCTTGGAGATAAGGAAACAAATTGGCTAAGGAAAAAAATAAATAAATCTCATACTTTTCTTTTCTCCATAATTGCATATTAGTCATTCCTTTAACTATTAATGACTAGTATAACTCCCGTTAAATACATGTTAACATTTAATGCTTATTTAAGCTTTATCACTTAAATATATTACATTTAATATATTTATTATTAATTATTTTACGTATTAACGTGTGCGTCCCCGTAGGCTCGAATAAACTTTCCGAACATATATTAATTTACATGGACATAATCTAACAGCTCCTACTTGTACATGTACCAAATAATATAATAACATTGGTAAGCGTCTAGCAACACACCAATGCTCCCAGAAATATCCGAGTGTGGTTTCATAAAGTTACGGATAAATGACTTATGTATTTACAATCCTTTTGTTTCTGATACCGTGTTAAAAATGGATATGGATCAAAGTCATTCCATTATTTAACGATTCCGTTTCTCATATATGTAATTAATGAAGATTACCAAAAGTCATTGAGACACTTCTACATGAGCTTTTGGGTGCAGCCACACATACATCTGATTAATCCTACGAGGGGCCCAGTGGCATCATTCTTCAACTAATGAAGGAATAAATTCTTCATTGACTACAAGTGTCAAGTCATATGCTTCAAAATCACTTCTGAAAATAGTCTTTATTAGCTATCTTATTCAAGATAGCTTAAACTACATCAAGAAGGATTATCCACATATGCAAGACCTACTTGCATCTCAAGTCTAAGGATTTAGTACATCAAAATCACTTACAAGATTCACTTGATGACGCCGATCCATAAAGTGGTGATATTGTTAGTTAGGGAAGTCCAATATTCATCTTATGAATATCATGTGAGTTTGGCGAACACATCCTTTAATATCCTAGATATCACCAATCACTCAGATTTGTCTTAGTTCAACAATATTCCCATATTGTTGATCGACAATGGACTAATTTAGAATAACTAAGTATTATTCACGGATTAAACATGCAAATATAGGACACAATTTATATTAAATATAACCACATACCACGTATCATTATCATTAATAAAATTGTCTAAACATCCCTTATCCAAATACTAAATAGATCAAATGCATGATAATTCTAGTTGACGAATCATGCCTCAAGATACGACTATCGTACTTGTTGACAAGGCATAGATTTCATAATTCCAACTAGCTTTGATCTTTAGCAATTTTGAGAATACTTATTTC
The DNA here is from genome assembly GCA_026074375.1 of Tanacetum coccineum. Taxonomy (NCBI): domain Eukaryota; kingdom Viridiplantae; phylum Streptophyta; class Magnoliopsida; order Asterales; family Asteraceae; genus Tanacetum; species Tanacetum coccineum. The sequence continues at coordinate 21,386 of BQNB010072520.1, forward strand.
AAGAATTCAATAAGTGAAGTTCTTGAATATCTATGATGAATGTTTGTTCGTATATATCCAATATCTTGACACACTATATCTTATAAGGTGTGTGACATCAACTATTGACAACAATCATCTTTCACAGCTTCCAAAAGTGTAAAGCATTCTTATTCTTTAATGTATAATGCAACTATGCTTTCAGTTGAGCACAACTAGTCCACATAGTCATCATCAAAAATAAAATCATACCATGACTAGTATTGAGTGTCATCTCAATTAGATTTAGCATCCGTGTACACAAACAACCCCATGCTTTTAAAATCCGTAAACAATGAATATTCTCTTAATAATGTTTGGCACCTCATGAACTCCAAGTTCATTGGTTTATTCTAATTGCACAATAAATTTTTGCAATATGTATCCTTAGATTTTTCATTACTATGGACAAATCCATAATCTAGGAATGAATTTCCAAATCTAAACATATTCTATTAAAATATTCAATTCAATGATTATCTAACAACTTTCGATTAAATACCAATGTTGTCAAATCATCTTGCATTCATGCATGATACAACTATTTCTCTACACAATATAATATACATAATGAATCCTTTAGTCTAACTTAAGATTTCATTCATGATCTATATTATCAAAAGATGTCTATCCATTTAGATTTTCTAAATGGTATGTCAAATTATGTTAGATTTATATACCGCATATGTTCATAGCAATAAACATATATTTCAAGGTTGTATGTTTAATTTCATAAATCTTTCAGGTGAAGGAAACCTGAACATAGTACTCCCACTAGCTTTTAGAAAAAACTCAGGAGTTATCTTAATTATAATTAAATTTAAATCAAGCAAGTGATTTATTTAATAATAAACTTAAGATTCTTCTCCTAGATGCTTACGATAATTCATACTTGGATTCTTGCCATTTGTACACTTCATAAATATTATATGAATTCATAAACTCCTTTGATTACTAACCGTCCTCGCAATAGTAATCATTCAAGGAAGAGTTTTGAATTCCATTGCCATATTTCATCAATATGAACACTAGTATGACGATCAACCATCTTTATATAATTAATGCGCATAGAAAGAATATTTAATCAAAACAATTGCTTGCGTATGATTAAAAATCTTATCATAATGCATGCATTAAATATGTGTACAACATTGTCCTTATGAGTTTAAAACCAAGAACCAAACCACTTGGGTTTTTTCTCTTTGAAGAAACTCATTTTAACTTCACAGTCTAACCATTAAGTTAAAGATCAATCAAGTTCCAAAAATGATTATCTTTATGGACAACATCTTAACATTCATAGTTTGAGTCATTAATCAAATTCAAAATTCAACAATGCATCTTAATGGTTTCACCATGATACCAAATTCAAAATTCAATAATGCATCTTTAACAGGTTCACTATGACCCTATGACTCATATTCCTTAATATTGATATAATATTTATCAATCAATTATTTGAGGTATCCTTGCGGATCTATTAACGAGAATTATATCATTATGAGGTTTAACATTTTCATGTAAAACCTCGGTATGATATTCACTAGTGTGTTTAGAAGGTTATGTATTTTGTATTTTTATCTCTTTCAGATCTAAAAACGCTCCCATTTCCCTTTTGTAATTAAAGACTCTTCTATAATTACTTAGCATGTAAAGTAGCAATTACAAGATACATTGACAGTTCCTGAGTTTAGTTTGTTAATGTCATTCTTCATAAGACTTTTAACAAATTAAGAACTTCAATTTTAAGACTTAAAGGGAGTCATCATATTTCATAATTATGATGGTGTCTTATTTAACCTTCTAGGTTGGAGTCTTATTTGAGTATATACTAGACATACTCAATATCAAACATTGACAGATTTTTGAGGTAAAATATTTAAGTTATCAAAATCAAATAATTTCAAAGAATTTGATTCAACACTCCAGACATACCACGAATATGTGGTATTCTATGAGTAGTTTTATTTTGAGACTTTACCACAATCTTTTAAATAACTTAATATTCTTTAGGTTACATACTAATCAATTGTGTTAAACCAAATTAAAATTTTAGTATTTAAAAACCTATTTGCATGCAATAATGTATACGGCTTTAACTATTTCAAGAACACATAAACATTTTACTTGAAGTAGTCTTTAAATCGAGATTACTTTATTATTTTGGACATTCCAAAAAAACACATAAACATTTTACTTGAAGTAGTCTTTATTTCATATCTTGACATATATTCTAAATAGGGCAATAAGTCCTAGTAGAATATTAGTTTCTTACCTTACGGTCAAGAAAAACATTTAATCATATTGTTTTTGTCATGTGTTGTACCTTGCACACAATAAAGATTTCTCTCACTTGTGCATGGCACAACATCGTACATGTAGTCAAACTACACGACATTCGTTTGTTTATATGGACAATATGATAGGGTCACAGATATTAGCGTTACAAGTAGATATTGAACCACTTTGTTTAATAAGAAATAGTGCACGACTATCCTTAAAACCATTAGTGTGTATAGTTAGAAAACTATATATTATCTCAAGACAAGCGAGAAATAATCTAGGTTACAACCAAGATAATAAACCTTGTAGCTCCCGCTGAATTAGACAACATTACATCAATGTCTTGTTCAGAAATAATTCACGATGCTCCCACTGGATTTGACAACATTGCAAGTGTTCCATAACCAGTGAAACCAAATAGTGATCGATTTATTTTCCAACTTTCTTTGAAATCTTAATTAGTAGCAATGTACCTGGATTTCAAAAATTTCTACTATGCGGATGAGGGACTATCCGCCAATGCTATTTATTAACTTGAAAATTAGGCATGCAATTTCCTCCTTAATTTTGATTAAGACAAACAACTAGATACATTATCCTAGTTTGCCTTTACCACTTTTGCGGTAGTATTGGTATTTCCTAATCAAAAACTCATAAAGCATCTAACATTAAGATGTTATCATTTGATAGCTTTAAGAACATATTCTTTAGTTATCCAAATGTCTTATATGTTTCAAAGTACTCACCACCGAATAAGGGTGATGAAAACTATATGAAAATATAAGTCATGCAATCTACTTAACATTTAAGTTTATGCAATCTACTTAACATTTAAGTTTTCTATGAGTTTGATTACATTAGGACATTCCTATGTTCTTATTATTAACTTTCTGGAGCAAGAAAGATGATAGGAATGAGTCTCTCTGTTCCTTACAAGGAAAGGAGTCTCGGTTTGACTTTTTCAAGAAAGAAACAAACCCTTGTTTATGGTTTATCATTGTATTAATACTATTAATATAATCACAACATTCAATTTTTAGTATTTCGATAATATTCCTTAGAGAAAATTAACTACTCATGTTTAAACATTTTAAACAATTAATTTATTAAAGGCTAGGATCCAACTTGACATACCACCATCACAACAGTTGATCTGCTAGCAATGGTGTATTCATAAGGTAATTGACGATCAATAATTGCCACCGGTGCAATTCCTATAACCTTATGGGACTTACTTTATTACAATAATATACTAGTAAGCATGTTTCATCCCATCTATGCCTCTAGTTTAAGGTCTCACCACTAAACCAATTAAGTCGTTCAATCAAGAACTGTGATTATGTAACACTAACGTCTCACGAAAAAGTGTATAATCACCTTGGGATTACAATCTGCATACGTCTCACGCATAGTAAAAAACATCTTCAAGTGTTCTTACAAATTGGATGGCAATAACTTATTTAAAGGGTATAATATTTGACGTGGCAAATATGTACGAGGGAGCATGCATACATCTTCGTATCATAAATTTTAATAAAAGTTTTACTCAATTAAGTTATTTATTACGGTATCACTTATTTTCTATACATCTAATGTATAAATAGTGTTACCTTTTTTTAAAATTAACGATTCAACATGTTTTCAAAACTTAAAGATTTTATATTTTATCGCGGGAAAATATTAAAGAATGGTTAAAAACCATTCAAACCCTAGACCATTTGCGACTTTCTAAATAGTATGCAATGTAAGGAAACTACAACGTAGTCAGGTATTATAGGGTAATGGTATCTACAAGACCGAAGTCTTGATGAGTATCCCCGAACCTTATCCTTGCAACTAAGTAGTACTTTTGCAAATTTCGTCATTAATAAAATTAAAACTTTAATTTGACCTAACCGGCTTCTTCATCACAGCCGTTCTCCTCACTACCGTAATTTCTCAATTAACCAACACCATTTCTTCAGTTAATTTATCTCCCTTATTCAGTTATGCCCAATCTCACATCTTTTTTTCTTTTAAATTTAATATTTATTTCTTTCCTATCATTTCTCTTTGTGACTGTTTTGAGATGCGATTTTAACATAATGGTTGATTGAGTTTCTACATTTCCTAATAATTAAATTTTATGAGTTTTTTATTATGGAATAACATTGCTTTGATAAATTGTATTTTCAAATTCAGAGTGATTGCATAAGCTCACAACAATCCCTCTTGTTATACATATTATTATTATAATTATGCTTGATATTTTAGTTGTCCATTTGGGACGCTACATACCAGGTTTCATTGGAAGGCCTTTCTTTTTTGGATAATTTGGTTTCCATTCTTGGCTTGTTATAGTCTTTGTTCTTTATCATTTTGTTTCATTATGCTTCTTTAGGTTGATTAGTTGGGTTTGTTTTGTTGGTCCTTCTCACTTTTACTTAGATTGATTAGTAGGGTGGCGGGGGGGAGGGATGCCTTGTATTGTATCATTTGTACTCTTGTTTTGGTTCTATAAATTTGTTGCCTTCTCAAAAAAAGTATAAATTGTGTTTGAAGTTGTCTTTATTTTAAACCCTCATATTTAGGTTAGTGTTGGGATGTAGTTACACATTTGCGGCTTTTTAAAGGGATGTATGATGTTGCTTATTGAATAAACATGTATAGGTGATGTTTGGGATTGCGTTTTTAAGCGGCTTAAAGCTTATATAGGGGCGGTTGGTATTGCTTCGTGAACATGCTTATATAGAGACCAACGGTACATACATTCTTTACTGAAATCACCACGGCTTCCGTTTTGTGACTTTGCAACATAGTGTAGTTTATGTTTTTTACTAATATTTGCTTACATAAGTTGCTCTGATTTGGTCTCTTTGAGGCTTGAGTTGTGACGATCTAAGATAAGATGCCAAACACCATGAATAATACTTTATGTAATGTAAAGAATAGGCATATGTCATACAATGCTAATGAAAATAACATCGTCAAAGCGTTAATACAACAAAGCAATAGGTGTGGTGGATTTTTATTAGTTTTATGTTAACTGATGATGCAAAGCAATAAATAACGTGTGTGTCATGGCTTAAGTGATTTTATAAGTTATTGCAGGTATTATTCTGAAAGCCTAATGTGATCTATGAATGTTTTGGGCCATTTGGCTCTGTTTTCTCTTTAATGAGAATTATGAATGAGGTTATATTGTTCATATTATTATCCATCAGTTGAAACTCGTCCAATGTGAATTTTTATTTAACAGTTTGGATTATTAGTTGTACCAATATGTATTTGTAATCCTATTTAGCACTTCAAATATAAATAAAAGAAAAAGAAAGTAAAAATTGCTTTGGTTTTTCTGTGATGGCAGGTTGTTGTGTTGTGTTTAATCTGTGGCTTTTATTTTATCTCCAATAATTGCAGGCAATTTTGGCAAGTAGCTCAGAAGTGCCATCAGTATTAGAGTTCTTGCAGCGGAGGAAATTAGAAGCAAAGAAGGTAAGTATGTCAGTGATAAATAACCAAACTAGTAATGCCTTCAAGTTGAATAAAGTAAATACACATCAAATGGTTTCAATTAAGAAATACAGAGGTGGAGTTTATAACCATTCACTCTGATTGGGGTTGCAGTATTATCTTAACTGGTCAAACGGGTTATCAAATGGGTAGAAAGTCGCCCTGAAGTGTATTATAATACGTATGTACATGGGCGTGAATGCGTGATAGTAAAAGAATATGGTGTATCTGGTTAGTCTAATTGATTGAGATTCAATTAATAAAGTCTTAGGATTTGAGAGGCTTTTTATTTTTAACATGTTATGTAAAGTTCTTCCTTAGCATTATAATTGGTTGACTATTTAATTTTGATTTTTTAGGCTTTAAACTCATCTGATAAGACAAAGCTAAAGGTCAGGAAGTTGCAGCATTAGAGTTCTCACATTTGAACCACTCGCTCTCTCATCGACCCGTCTTTGTCAAACCAAATATCAGTAAACCAGATATCAGCAAAGCATCATCCCCTGGTGGAAAACTTTACATTCTAAAACCATCATGTGAAAGGAATGGTATCACTCCAACCCCAAAGGAAAGCTTGAGTCTAACAAGTGGTAGTAAAGTACCAAATAGCCCTCTTACAGGTAAATCTAACCTGTGTTAAAAAATACCCGTATGACCTGACTTAAAAATTGTACTAGTATATCACTATATCTTATTCTAACTATTATATTGTATTAGTATGTGTAGATTAATTATGAAGGCATCAGCTGACTGATGGATGCTAAGAGACTAATGGCGAATTACGGGGTTAATGTGCTTCTTATAAAAATTGTGATGGATGCTAAAGAGACTAATGGAGAATTGTGACGTTAATGTGCATCTTAATTGTACCTCAACAAAACACCGAGTTAATTTTTGATTCTGATATGGAAAGAAAGAATGAGGAGAGCTACAAGTTCCCTATAGCTGTGCAACAGTAAGATTTTTTTGCATTAGCATATAATTCACCTCTATATCTATAAAGGTTAACACAACTATTACTCGTATTACACTCTTGATGAAATAAATAGATTTTATTTCAAACCCATTAAAAGGCTCAAATACACTCCTGAATTGCATATTTATAAAAATTCATAGGACTTTTAATAGTTTGTGGTCACAGGATGTTCGTGGTGATCCAGATTCAGGCATTGGCGGTCATTGGTGGTCTTTAGATTCATGTATGTATAAGTTTATATTAATACTACGTGCATTGGCGGTCTTTAGATTCAGGGGTGCATTGGCGGTCTTCAGATTCAGGCATGCTTTTACTAAGAATGGTATTACGTGTATATACTTGGAAGGTATAAGTTTATATTAATACTGCTATTCGTGATATTAATATAATATTGGCCTTCAAAGAATTCATATGTTTATGCTACCAAGAAATTAGTGCTGCCTTCGTGGTTAATACTGTTCGAATACAAGAATGTTAATACTATTTGGTTCTGCACTTTGCATTAAACATGGATACAGTACATGCATTCTTTTATGAGAACCTTCAAGTCACAGCCTTTGAAAATTAGTACTGCTCGCTGCCAATACAACATTAGTACTGATCCTTGAAAATTAGTGCTGCCTTTGAAAATTAGTACTGTTCGCGGCCAATACAACATTAGTACTGCTGCCTTTCGTGATATATAGGCCTTTCATCATACCATATGTGATATAACACATGTATATCTGTGTATGAAATTCTTGGTTGATATCTTTATTGTCCGTTATTGCAGGCCCCCCTCATCATGATTTCTCTTTGATGGACATTCTTCCAGGAAAGTCGACAAGGTACGCAATTTAGAAAACTTCTTTCACATAGTATACTTGCATCAAATCCTGGATTACCATTACAATTAAGGACATTCATCTTCTTATACATAATATCTGGTGCAATTTATCCCACTAGACAATAACTTCGCATAAAGATTATTTTAAGTTTAGTATTTCGTGATGCTTAATCATCCGGTTCATGTTTGATTTTGCTGTTGCAACTATATTTTGGACTCTTGGTATTCATTGGGTAAGATCGTTTATATTTGGATGAGATGACAACAATAGCCAAACTTCAATAACAATTTACAGGACACGTCAGATACTATTGTAAGTGTTTCAAGTATAATTAAGAGCATTATAGCTCTTATTATTTGATTAACAAGTTTCTCTATTGAAAACACATGTATACTGATTACATTTTGGGATTGTAGCTCACATGGTAGAACGCTCGCATTGCATGCCATTTTTTGGTTACTTGTATGTGACTAAATCCCCACAAAAAACATGCTTTGTGTGACTAAATCCCTGTACTTCCATATTATAAAATTCACTTTATGCTTTGTAAACTCAAGTAAATATGTATTTTGTGTGACTATTGTTCCCCCAATGGCCACATGAATTTTATAATATGGAAGTACGGGGATTTAGTCACATACAAGTAACCAAAACTGCTCAAATACTTAAAACAAGTTTTGATCTAGCTTGTCCGAGTTAACCCCAAATTTTGATCGAGTTTTGAACAAATATGATAAGTTTTGACCTTGTAGTGAGTAATCAGTAATTAATCGGTAATTGACCTTGTAGCAAGTAATCACTAATTACTCATCCTGGTAGCCCTTGTTTTGCAACACTGCTCATATGCTGTGCGAGTGTTGAGGTACGTTTTGACTGTGTCGACACGGTATATATGTGCTCATATTAGTCAACTAGTCTAATAAATGTGTCGAACGGCGCATCTGTGCTGGGATGGATCGAGTATACGTGGCTAATATGTCTTAAGAAGAACTTGGCAGGAGATTACAGTCTAATAACAAGTTATACAAACAGGTGAAAACAAAGTCAGTTTGAATCAAAATATGCTTTGCGGGTACATGTGTGACATAAAAAATAGCGTGTCTTTTGATTGTGACATCAGGATATCACTACGTGTAATTATCTGTCATGCCCTTTGCTGTTAAATTTAAATAAATAAATGATCAATTAACTAAAACCAAATTTGAAGTTCAATCTATTAATATACGTTAACAAATCTATGTAGATGAAAGTGCGATAATTTGTAATGGCAAATGCTAACAAGACTTCCTGCTGTAAATCGAATATTTAGGTTTGTAGTGATATCGAGAGATGGGTATTAAAGAAGTAGAAACTATTGAGCAAGTAGCAGCAGCTCGACGTGGGAGGTTGAAAGCTTTGAAAGCTGCTCAACAGCTTCTCGAGAATCCTAAGGATGACGAAACTCAAGCAAATGAGGATCAAAATGGTGATGACGAAAATAAGTGGAGACCCATTCCTTATCCTGTTTTATGGCATACATTCATATCGTCTAATATATAATTCATTCAACACCATCTACGTCATATGGTTGAGCTTGTATTGATGATGTATCGTGTCTAAATTCTTATTTGCTTGTTTATACTTTATAGGCGCTGCATATAATAGTTTCACACATAATATAGTTAGATGGAGACTTTAAACTTCTAGTATTCAGGATTAGAAGTTACATTGCATACTATGTGATGATTTCTTTTTATAATGCAGTTCTGTGGGTTTATATATGTGTTAAAACATCAAATAGCTTGTCCAAATTTTAGGCTGAGAAGGTCCCGAAATATTGTTGTCGTAAGTATGAAATAGCTATTGCTAGCTTTTTACGCCTTGTTTATCTAACATATCATGCATATTGCAGTTACTACATAGCAGATAAGATTGTAGATAGGCAGGAAACTGTTTGTATGTTTCCAGCTTCTTGCCTCTTATAGATAGATAATTAGTTTTAATATATCATCCTGCTATCCATTGTGTTCGACTTGGTCATAGGGAAAAGCTACTATTCATAGCAGATAGTCTCACTTTGATATGCTTGTGTTGAAGTATGAGTGGCTGTCAAGTACTGCATGATTAGCTAGTACAAACACATACCTATATACAAAGTTTGCCTATGCTATGCTTTATGCTCTGTTGTACCAAGCGATGCTAAATGCTAACAAACCACTAAACCTCTGTAGTGACGTTAATGTGAAGTTCCGAAATTATCTTCATCATGATAAGCAACTTCAGGAGGGTAAGCTTGCTCTACCAGAGTTACCTAAGTTGGAAGACCCTATTGAATAAAGATTAATCTTTTGATATATAAATAAAGTTTGATATCTAAATAAATTTAAATAAAATATTATGAATTGAATATGAAGTATATGTGTAAATTTGAAATCTTATAATGCATCTTAACATAAAAATGCAGTTTTATTAAATTCAGGAATGATGTAGGCTTTTTCCTCTGGCACTACTAAAGGGCGATTTCTATGTTTGCCCCAAAAGATTTTGGTGTATGCGCCTTTTGCCCCAAAAAAATATGTGTTCCTCAAATGCCCTGGAGCGACCGAAGCGACCGAATAAAATATTAATATTTGTACTTTTAAAGTACACTATGTGTAAGAGTACTTTTGTTTTTGTAGACATGTTTTTTCTTAGTTGGAGCGACTACGTATTTATACTTAGAGCGACTCCAAGTTGACCAATATTTTAAATACAAAATACATAGAGCGACCACCGTATAACATTAAGCTTTTGGAGCGACCGGTAGGTGGCAAATAAAATAAAATTAATTTTGTTGTCTTCTACCATTTTCCTTTTGGGAGATATGTGGATCAATTTGTGTATGAACACTTCATTTCATTAAGTGGGTTCTGCGACGATTCATTGTGGTTATATTCCGTTCATAACCGTATCTCATTTTTTCCGATTAGTGGGGTTCTGCCACTAATATATTTTGTTATATTACGTTCAAAAACCCTATCTTCTTTATTCCGATGAATATGAGCAGATCTCGCAACTGTAACCTACCTTATTGATGTCGATAGCAAGGGTATGTTATTAATCTAATTAATTACTTGTTATTTATGTTTAATTAGTTTTCATTAGATTAAAGTGACATGAATTATTTGAATTGGTAACAAACTGTTTAGATCTAGTGGTTATTAGCTAAAAATTCTGGATGGTTGATTAACTTTTGTGTGGATTGGTTCCGTGTTCGCTTAATTTCAAGTTTTGCTAATTATATTTGGCTAATTATTTGGCTGGTTGATTGATTGATTATTTGGTGCATTTGTGACAAACACAAAAATATCGATTGCCACAAACTTGTTATGTATTGTTACATTGCTTGTATGAATTATTGGCCTTTATATTGTTTATGATATCAACCTTGTGTGAAGTTGATATTAAGT
>BQNB010072521.1:0-32409 GCA_026074375.1 Tanacetum coccineum
CTCAGATGATGAGGATGATGTGTCTGAAATGCAAACAGTTAGTCCTGTTAAGACTAATGAAACTCAAACAGTTAAAACTGGAGTTGATAAAATTGGCAAACTTCTTAGAAACAAGGAATTGGTTTTAAGAAAATAAAAGCTTGCTGACTCGCGCGAACTCACCCCTTTTTATACATATATATAAATGTAAATATATAAATATATAACAAGGATCAAAAACCACGAAATCAATGAAACCGGAAGTAGTATAGAGTATCTCCGGGTCGTTATGTCCCAACGAGGCTAGAGATGGAAAATCGAGAGACGATTGATAATTGATGTTTGAAGATGACAAAGATAAGATTATGATTGGGCACTAAACCTAATAGGCAAAAGCACTCAAAAATAAGCAAGGAGAATAAAGCATAGGACAAGCATAAAAGCTAGAAAATAGTGAAACACCTAAAACTTTTTATAACTAAGGCGCATCGCGAGCGTAAGCTCACTCATAATCTTAGATACTTATAAAATAAGCTAAGCTAACTTTTCTAAATAAGCAATTCAAAAACAATTAAGCTAGATTAAGCAAGAAAAAACTCAGTCAGTACTAACACAGTACTAACAGATTAACACTAACATACTAACTTGGAGTCAGTACTGCTACCTTTAATTTAGTATAGCACTTAGAGGTTAGTAGTTTAGTTCATCTGAAGCAAGAAATCAAGGCCGAATAATCTAAAACAAGTGTATTTGAACTAACCCTAAAAGCATCCAGGCATATGAATAGCAACGGAATAAACTAGAATTGTGCAAGCAACTGGAATAAACTAGAATGGCAAATAAGCTAAAAAGCTACAAACTGATTCACTACTAAAATTGCTGTGAGAAGGCGAATAAGCTTAAATAAGCTTACTCCTAAAGACAGCAAAGGAAAATGGTTTAATCTACTCTAAAAAGCTAAGGAAATCTCAAATAAGCAGAAATAATAAGCTGATAAGCTAAAATGAACCACCAGTACTAACAGTTTTAACCAACAGTACTAACTTGGAGTTAGTACTGGTAGCTTTAAGTTAGTACTGCTAGTTTTAGTTAGTACTGCTAGTGAAAAATCCCAAAAGAGAACTAGCAGTACTAACTCTGGGTTAGTACTGGTAGCTTTAAGTTTTCAAAAATCATTTTTATTTCAAACTGATTAAAAACAGATTATCAAATAACAAATTAAAACACTTATAAGCAGACTTTAATCAAGAATAAGCACTTAAATAAGCCAAATCATTCTAACAGTATTAACTTATATCTAACAGTTTTATCAAATGAACTAACAGTACTAACTAAGAAAGTGATACAAACTATTTTTAAACTAACAACTAAGCAAGATAAGCACTAAACATCATAATAAAGCATAAATAAGCAAATATAGGTAACAAATAAGTACTATAAGCAGTTCTGCAGTAGATAAGAAAAGTAAGAAAAAGAGAGACTTACAACACCCTTGCTCAAAACAGGGCTAAACCAAGAATCTACAAGCTCTAGCTTGTATAAAACAAGCTAGTAGTGTCCATAAGCCCATCCAGAACTGGCTTATCATCCATAAAATAAGCTGTGGTGTATTTGAGAGTGATTTTTGTGATTTTCTCTTAACTTCTTTTATAACTTTACTGCAAGTGGGTTCAAATTAACCCCTTATAAAAGCTTTTGAACAAATTTTCATAACAATTTAACAATTTACTACACGGAATTATAAATTGGGATTTTAACTTGAAAACTCAATACTTCATTAATTGCTTAAGGAAACAGATACAATGCTTAAATTAAAGACAGAATTTATAAAAATACTTAAAAGATTAAAAAATTTAAAAAACTAGATGCCTCTCATGGCTTACAAGATGGCCTATTTATACTAAAACGAACTAAGGTCTTGGTTTCTTGGTCTTTCTTCTCTTCTTTCTTCTGTGTTTCTTTGTAGAGACAAAAACCAAGTGTGCTTGTTGTGTGAGGTGATTCTAAAACAAATCCCAGCCTTCAATTTCTTTTGTGCTTCTTTGGAGTCAATCACAGCCATCGAAAAGCTTGGAAAGTGGTGAGGGATTGCCAACATGGCACTTATACAGCTGGGGGGGGGGAAATAGTGGAGTGGTTGAAATGATTTATCTAGGGTGTTGAGTGGTTTGCAGGGTAGAAGTATGGGACGACATCCCCTAGTTGTACCTGGGTTTTGTTGGGCGGGAAAAATGGGTTTTGGGAAGGTTGACAGCTTTGGCCCCTCAACTCTTATAACCTCATTGCAAACTTCGCCCGGTTTGTAATTTCGACCCTTGTCTTTTAACTCTTGCAATACAACTTGAGGTTTGGCAATTATAGTCCCTCAAGTTATACTTTCTTCATTTGGCTGACTTTTGACTTTGTCTTTTCTATTCCGTACTCGGTTTTGTCGTTTGTGGCTTTGTTTTTGTCCTGTTCTTGAATATCCATTTCTTGCACAATACAAATGCAAAACATACAAATACGATGTATTTTGGTACGTTTTTAGTCTTATAAGTCCGTTTTTAATGGAAAATGGTATGTGTAATTAAGCACATACCAAAATCCCCCATACTAAGGTATTGTCGTGCCCTCACGCAATGTTATGAAGTAAACACTTACGAAAACTAAGAATCTCAATCCCCCTCGACTAATAACCTCGAAAAGTAGCTAGGCGTTTGTCAAGGGGAACTAAAGAATCAATAGCTTTGACAAGTCCCGTTTTCACCAATTTTTCATATGTACACTAACTATCCCTAATATTTTTGGATTTTCCTTTTTCTTTTCTTAACTACCTGTTTGACTTCCTTTATTTTATAAACACTGGGATCATAGAATGAGAAGCGTCCATAGAATAATCTACGGATGTCCTGAAGGATAAATTCGTCGTCCCCGATTTTTCACTAGTTCCAAACCAAGCAATTAAACAAGATCATTTGTCAATATAAGTCTAAATGTTAAGCACTCATACTTATGACTTGTGAACTTTTAACTCCCAACATGGATATATGATTTAAATGTGTGTACTCATTTCAACTCAACCATAGATCAACTTATTTCCATAGTCGTAATTCAAGATGAATCATGACTCAAAGCAACAACTTATTAGGACCTTGTAACTTGATTTTAAAGAACGAAAATTTAACTGTAGAACTTTTTGCAACATCTTCATCATCATAATCATAAGTTCTTAAAGCTAGGAATGCGTTGCTTAGTTTGAACACCTACCTAGGCCTCGCTCCCTAGTAGGATATCACAACCAACGACCGGTGTTCTTAGTTTGAAAACCCACCCCGTTGCTAGCGTAGTGGGAAATCACATCAACACCTTCTTCCTAATATGGCTAAGGATAGGTGTCTTAGTTTGAACCCTCACCTAGACCTCGCTTCCTGGTGAGATATCACAACACACCAAATCCCTAGAAGTAAAGATGTCTTAGTTTGAACCCCCACCTCGTGGTTAGCGGAGTGGGATATCACGACACATCTTTTACTTGCTCCATATACTCAAATGTATGCTTCATTGGCATAATTTGCATTATTGCATTCAGATTTCATTCATGCATCTTTGGTATTTTTAACCCTATTCATCACATGGCAAACGACTCAGCCCACATAAAGTTATTACACATTTACACCTAGGTCTGCCAGTGAGTTGGGTCATAAATTACATTGTCACGAGCCATTTGTGGGATCATAGGGAGAGTTGTGCGACCATTGAGATAATTGTGTGTTAAGCTCAAGGGAACCATTCGACACCGTTACAATATACATCATCGAATGGTTAGATCCTCTGGTTTCGCTGCAAGATTGATAACATGTTTAGGGTGTTTGTAGCAGTTGAGAATATTATTTTAGCTAATTCATCATCAACTAAATTGGGCCACTAAATCATTTTCATCTTCTCCTTCGAATCAGAAAAACAAAAGATCACTTGGTATCATAAGAAAAAAAAGTTTTTGAATTAGCACAAACCAATTATTGCAAATATTAAAAAAATACGCGGTTTGTGTTTGACCCATCGAAGATTGAGGAATTAAAGGATGTATCTCCAAAGTTAAGGTCGTCCAAACCTCTAAAAGTGCTATGCCATTTGGCGTTGTAACTTTAGTGATCACAAAATCGTTCTTTTGTTGATACTCTAGGTGTCCTTTGGGACTTGTCGGGAGTTGGTCTAGGTTTTAACTTAATGGTTTTTCATGTTATCGCTTTGTTTAGGTTAAAGGGGCTCTTTTATTGCGTGAGGATTTAGGTCTTTGTTGTGGGTGTTTTTTGATTGGTCTTTTTCTATTGGTGTTTGTATCATCTAGCTTCTTGCTAGTGTTCCTTTTCTAATATAATATGTCGTTCAAAAGAAATTCCTCAACAACTTTATTAAAACCAATGTAATGTATATATACAATCAGATGACTGAATAGTAATATGATACGACTTGGGTTAGGCCCAATACTAGAACTAAACATAAAACAATTGCTAATACTCCCCCCTACCAATTGTGGTACGTCCCCTCCAAAGTAGTGCTTCAAACGATGACCATTCACTTTGAAATTTGGCCCTTGCTCAAAACAGGGCTAAACCCTTGCTCAAAACAGGGGTAAACCAAGAATCTACAAGCTCTAGCTTGTATAAAACAAGCTAGTAGTGTCTATAAGCACATCCAGAACTGGCTTATCATCCATAAAATAAGTTGTGGTGTATTTGAAAGTGATTTTTGTGATTTTCTCTTAACTACTTACTTAACTTCTTTTATAACTTTACTGCAAGTGGGTTCAAATTAACCCCTTATAAAAGCTTTTGAACAAATTTTCATAACAATTTACTACACGGAATTATAAATTGGGATTTTAACTTGAAAACTCAATACTTCATTAATTGCTTAAGGAAACTGATACAATGCTTAAATTAAAGACAGAATTTATAAAAATACTTAAAAGATTAAAAAATTTTAAAAACTAGATTTTTTTCTCATGGCTCACAAGATGGCCTATTTATACTAAAATGAACTAAGGTCTTAGTTTATTGGTCTTCCTTCTCTTTTTTCTTCTGTGTTTCTTTGTAGAGACAAAAACCAAGTGTGCTTGTTGTGTGATGTGATTCTAAAACAAATCCAAGCCTTCAATTTCTTTTGTGCTTCTTTGGAGTCAATCACAGCCATCGAAAAGCTTGGAAAGTGGTGAGGGATTGCCAACATGGCACTTATACAGCTGGCGGGGGGGAAATAGTGGAGTGGTTGAAATGATTTATCTAGGGTGTTGAGTGGTTTGTAGGGTAGAAGTATGGGACGACATCCCCTAGTTGTACCTGGGTTTTGTTGGGCGGGAAAAATGGGTTTTGGGAAGGTTGACAGCTTTGGCCCCTCAACTCTTATAACCTCATTGCAAACTTCGCCCGGTTTGTAATTTCGACCCTTGTCTTTTAACTCTTGCAATACAACTTGAGGTTTGGCAATTATAGTCCCTTAAGTTATACTTTCTTCATTTGGCTGACTTTTGACTTTGTCTTTTCTATTCCGTACTCGGTTTTGTCGTTTGTGGCTTTGTTCTTGTCCTGTTCTTGAATATCCGTTTCCTGCACAATACAAATGCAAAACATACAAATACGATGTATTTTGGTACGTTTTAGTCTTATAAGTTCGTTTTTAATAGAAAATGGTATGTGTAATTAAGCACATACCAACCACGATGAAAAATAAATAGAGACGTATCGATTTTGTTATGTTGGAAACCGATCCGTGTAACAAAGCTAGCAAAACACTGACACCATAGATGCGGGGCTTGTTAAGCCCATATAACGTCGATGCAAATGACAACCATAATCAGGGTGATGAGAATCATCAAACTCGAATGGCTAGATAAGTGTTGTTAGGTTCAAGAAAAGTATTTATTATTAAATGAATTGGTCTTTGTATAGTTTATAGTTTTATTAGTAATTATAATGTAATAAAATCATCTTGGTCTAAGTTAAGTAAAGTTGACCAATGTCTGACTAAAGTTAGAAAAATAGAATAGGAATAACAATAAGTATAAATACCCATCTAAGAGGGGTATTTATACAAGGTCTTACATTTTGTAACTTCACTTCTCCCTCCCATTTCTATTTTCCCTTTTGAAATAAAAACTTTGAAAATGATGAAAAATACTTTCTAGCTCCTCTCCTCTAATTCTATAACTTTCGTATGATACTATAGTGCAAACATGATATATAACAAGTGGTATCTATCACCGGGAGAGATCTGGTGTGTGTTTCGTGTATCAAATCAAGCCTAATCATGTGAATTTTCGATCATAGAGCTTTCGGAACTAAGAAAACTTGTAGGTTTTGTATACGTTAAGTGTTAGATTTACTATGTGATGTGTTTTTGATCCTAAAACGCTATTATATCACTTTTGGAAACATCAAATTGTGGATTTAATAACTAGTTTACAAAAAATACCTTTTTAGATTTGAGTTTGATCGAAAATAACTGAATTTGATAACTTTCATAATCTAGAAATCAGGTTTCGGTAACTGTTTTTAGGCGGGAATTAGCTTTCGTATAATAGTTTTTGAGCTTTTATATCTTATTTGAGCTTTCAGTAACTGTCATACATAAGTGATTTTAGCTTTCGAAAACCAGATTTAGCTTTCGTAAAACTGTTAATTAGCTTTCAGAACATAAAACTTAGCAAATTTGAAAAGATAACATTGATATTATCACTCTAAACTGCATAAAAAATCAAATTGATAAGGTTCTTATTAGTTTCATAATGAAGAATTTACGAAAATAGAGGTTTCTTGATTTTTACAAAAGTAAAGGAAAATTAGGGGTTTCGTATCAAGAACTTGGTCTTGGTTTCGTATTCCAAAAGGTTTCATAACACATGTTTCATACAGAAGATTTCGTAACAGGGTTTCGTAACTAAAGGTTTCATATTTCTGAGGTTTCGTATTACCAAGGTTTCGTAGCAGAGGTTTTGTATTACAGTCTTGACACAGTTTCATACCATTGAGGTTTCGTAAGACATGCTTTCATAAAATAGAGGTTTCGTAACACAACTTTCCTAATTGAAGGTTTCGTAATTCAGTTTCGTATTCGGAGGTTTCGTATCTCAGTGTAAGAGGTTTTGTAACACAGACTTTGGGTTTCGGAACACTATTTCAGAGGTTTCATAACAAAGACTTTGGGTTTCGTAACACAGTCTCAGAGGTTTCGTATCTTCTAACTTTCAGAAATTCAGCTTTCATATAAAAGCTTCTTGTTACTTAGACTTTGAAAACAAATCAAGGTTTCGTATCCTTAAGGTTACATCATTAAAGTGTTGTAATACAAAACAAAGTTGATATTGCTCGTTGATTTCACGATTACAAAACTTTATCTCCAAAGCGACCCAAGTTTGCATTGTAATCATTCGACACAACATGTCTGCTTCAAATCAATAAACTCTTGTGGACTTAGGAGCTAACGAAAGACCTCCAATGCTTGAGAAAGGGAGTTATATACCATGGGATAGTAGGTTCAGAAGGTTTCTGGCTAATAAGCTCGAAGATGGGGAGCGGATGTGGCGTTCAATTGAAAAAGGACCTTATGTGAGGACAATGATTGCTGATCCAGATGATCTTAGGAAACATATAATTGAACCGCTGTCTAAAATGACTGAGGTAAACAAGAAATAATACACTGCTAAAGTGAGAGTAATGAATTATCTTCTTCAACCAATACCTAATGATATCTACAATTCGGTGGATGCTTGAAAAAATGCTAAGCAATTATGGGAACGAATTAAAAGGTTGATGTATGGTTCTGATGTTACTAATCAAGTAAGACACTCACGACTCATGGATGAGTTTAACAAATTTATAGCAAAGGAAGGAGAATCGTTAGAATCTGTGTACGAAAGATTAACAACGCTTGTGAATATTATGGATCATAATGATGTTCATCCTATACCAGTGTCAGTCAACACCAAGTTTCTCAATTCCTTGCAACCCGAGTGGAGAAAATATGTTACAATGATTCGTCAAAACCAAACAGTAATTGAAGTTTCATATGATTAGTTATATGATTCCTTATTGCAATTCGAGCCACATGTTCAAGCATCTAAGGCAAAGAGAGCTGCCAGGAATCATGATCCATTATCCCTAATTGCTCATTCAAATGCTAACTCGTCATAATCTCATGCAAGTCCTTCTTATTCTCATTCACCACAACCGTACTATGTCACACATCCTTCATCAGTTGTTGATTATGAAGAAGACTATCAAGGGGAGTTTCAAAGGGATTCTCAAGAAGACAAGATCACAACAGCAATGATGTTATTAGCTCGAGCAATTACCCAGAAGTTCTCTATACCTACCAATAATCGTCTCCGTACTTCATCAAACACAAGAAATCAAGTTGTGATTCAGGATGGTAGAGTTGACATGCAAATCAAGAATGCAGGGTATGGTGGAAATGGTAACATGAATGCAGGGAGACAAAACAAAAATCAAGCATTTAACACAGGAAATTGGTTAACTCAGCAGAATGATGAAAGTAATCAGATTGTTCAGCGTGTTCCACGAATTGAGTTAAATCCGGGAAAGGTAAATGTTCAGTGTTATAACTGCAATGAGAAAGGCCACTATGCTCGTGATTATCAAAAACCAAGAGTTCGTGATGCAAGGTAATTCAGAGAACAAATGTTGTTAGCCATGAAAGATGAAGCAGGAAGCAACCTCGAGGATGAAGAAAATGATTTCATGCTCGACAATTCTTATGGAGATGAAACATTGGAAGAGATAACTGCTGCAGTAATCATGATGGCACGAATTCAACCAGCTAATGACAACGCTGTAACTAAGCTAAAATATGATGCAAAGGCTGTCAGTGAGGTAAATGCTTAAGACAATATGATATCCAAAGGTATTCATGAACACAAGAATCATGGGAAATCCAAAACTGTTATTAACACATCTGATGATATCAAATTGATTCTAATATCATATTTGATGATCCTTATGTGGAAAATAATGGTGGAACAGATGAACATGATTTAAATGCTCATGATCCATATCATGATATTTAAATCTTGGCATACAATGTTCAAAGAGAAGCTGAAAATAAAAAAAGATTAAACAATGAGCTTAAAAAGCAAAAAGAGTTGCTACAAAAGGAGCTTGAGACGTGTAAGGAACGGGTCAAAAAATTTGTGTCTAAATCGGTTCAATGTTCAAAATATAAAGACACGTGTGATGATTTGGAACGTGAAATACGTGCTGATAAAGACACCATTGAAACAATTTTAAAAGAAAAAGATAAAATTGAAACTGATTTTTTCAAAATCTAAAATGAAAAGATGATAATTCAACATGAAACTCAGTTGGCTAAAAAGGCTTTCAAAGAACGAGAAAATCGATATCTTAAAGATATTGTTGATCTACAGGAGAAACTGAGTTCTCATGATCGAATTGTTTATAAAATGGGTCAATCAATTCAAACCATTCACATGCTTGGGAAAACACCTAATAAAGTTTATGATCCTTTTCTAAAAGCTAGGTTGGGTTATCAAAATCCTGAACTTCTCAAAAAAGCCATTGTAGCACAACCAAAAATGTATGATGGTGAAATGCTTCAAAGTACTAAATTAATAATTGATTCACCTGATTCTGAGGTAACTCTAGAGGACGCAAAAGAAAATCGATTGAAAATGAGAAATAAAATGATTCAACTGGATTACGAAAAATTAAATGCTCTTTGTGAAACTTTTGTTCCTCAAAAAGAACCTTCTGTTGAACAAACATATTTTTCAATTCCTTCTACTTCTAATTTATTTTATGAGTCAAACAAAGAGATGTCGGATTTACAAATTCCAAAAATGACAAACGAAAGCAAATTGTTAAAGATGTTTGAAAAATGGATTCAACAATTCTTGCATTACGGGACAATATTGATATCACTCTTTTAGCAGATACTAAAAGAAGATAGATATCTGACAGTCAAAATTCTTTGAGAGAATATTATAAAACTGCTGTAATTCTGATGTCAGAATCTTTGTCAAAGAGTTTGAACGAACTTCAACAAAACTTATTAAAGAAGTACAGGAAATGTTAAATATTTTTGAGTTAATGGAACAGAAAGTTGAGGAAAAAACACCAAAAGACAACATTTTTCAAAATAAAATTGATTGACTTTTGGAAGCATCCTTTACTAGAGAAATATGAGATTGTGTGTTGATTTCTGTTGAAGAACAAAAAAATGAGTTGTTAATAAATGAAATTGAGAAAATTTCAAGTGACTCCAAAGATGTCCAAGACAATTTACTCAAAAAGAATCAAAATTTTTGAAAATGATTTTAAGCGTCACAAGCTCAAAGTATTGATTTTGAACTTAAACTACAACATTAAAAAGAGAAAATGGCTTGTGACGTCTCTTGGAAGTCAAGGTTGTCAAAGCTGAATGATGAGAACGTGTTGCTAAAAACTCAAGTTGATTTTGTTGTTCAAGAAAGAGAAAACATAAAACTTGAATATCAAAAGCTTTTCAATTGAATAAAAGCAACACAGGGTCAACATCAACATGAGGTCAATGAGTTAATTGAAAATATCAATCAAAATACATATGCTTATGGTGATGTGCGTTCTAAGAATCAAGATCTTTTGATGATAATTTCTGAGCTTAAGGATAAACTCAAAATTTTTGAAAAAGGGAAGGATGTGAACACTAAGTTTGACAAATCTGTGACCTCAGGAAAACTTTTATGTGTAACACCATTAAATACAAACATAGCAACTCAGGCTAAGAAAGTTATAAATCCAGAGGACAAAACAGATAGGTCAAAACCAGTCACTTCACATTCTACACCCAAAAACAAGCAAAATCAGAAAAAGAATGCAAATGCTATTGCAAGAGGAATGTATAAAATTCCAACACAAGAGTCACACATTCAAGTTTCTAAAACTAACATGAATGTTTCTAATTTCACAGGAGTAGAGAGTTCTAATAGTGTTAGAAGACCAAAGTCTAAGGACACTAAATCGCAGAATAGAGTCTTGAAGAATACTAATGATAAGAGCTCATCTACACATGTTCGGAAGGTGTCAAGTAGTGTTAGGATAGATTCTAATAAGCGTGAAACAATGTATTCGACTGTATGTCAATCAAACGCGCGTGTATTAAACACAAAGACTGTAAATGTTGTTAATGACGGTTTGAATATTGTTTGTGTTTCTTGTGGTAAAGATGTGTTTATGCTTTCTCATGAAAAATATGTTGCTTGTTATGCTTTGTCTGTAGATTCTAGGGTAAAAAGAGCATTATTCACTAACCCCGTAGCAGCAAAATCTAATAATTTAGGAGCTACTTATGTAGTTGCGAAGTCTAGGTTAAGTGTTGCTAAAACCCCAAAAGCAACAAATAAGGTCTCTAGCGCGTTATCACTATCCCCTGATTCTAGTCAAAGTAGGACACTTAGCAATTACATGAAAAAAACTTACAACGAGTAGAAAGTGGCAAAAATGGTTTGAATATCAACCAAGTTTTAACTGGTCAACCAAGATCAAAACTGCACAGTCAACACCTAGTGTGTCAAAGAGTAGTACCAGTGTTCGAACAAAATCCAAAACACCGGTTACCACTCATAAATGGGTAGCCAAACTGTCCACTCTTCCATCTGCATTTGTTTCATGTGATGCAGGTGATCCAACTTGTCTTTTAGATTGTTGATAGCGGGTTCTCGAAGCATATGACTGGTAATCATCAATTGCTAAGAAATTTCGTAGAGAAATTCATGGAAACAGTCCGCTTTGGGAATGATCACTTCGCCGCAATCACTGGATATGGAGATTATGTTAAAGGCAATATCATGATATGTCACGTATATTACGTTGAGGGCCTAGGACATAATCTATTTTCGGTCAGAAAATTTTATGATGGAGATTTAGAAGTAGCCTTTCGTTCAAACACGTGCTATGTTTGGAATTTAGAGATTGATGATTTGCTTATCGGTTCTCGTGATTATAATCTCTACACCATCTCCATTTCTGAGTTGGCGGCTTCTTCTCCAGTGTGCTTAATGTCTAGAGCTACATCAATAAAATCATGGTTATGGCATCGAAGGCTTTCTCATTTGAATTTTGGTACCATTAATCACCTCACGTCAAAAGATCTAGTTGATGGGCTTCCAAAATTTAAGTATGATAAAGATCACTTATGTTCATCTTGTGAGGAAGGAAAAAGCAAGAAAGCTACTTTTTCACCAAATTGGTTCCAAGCACATAATCTAAACTCGAATTATTTCATATGGATTTATGTGGGCCAATGCGGGTAGAAAGTATCAATGGAAAGAAATATTTTATGGTGATTGTCGATGATTATTCTTGATACACCTGGGTATTCTTTCTTCGTACCAAAGATGAGGCTTCAGATATGATCATCGATTTCATTAATCAAGTTCAACAGAATCTAAAGGCTCAAATTCTGAAGCTCAAGACTAATAATGGAACTGAGTTTAAAAACGAGAAATTGCGGTCGTTTTATGCAAAGTTAGGCATTGTACATATTATTTTAATTTCTCGAATGCCTCAACAAAACGGTGTTGTCGAACGATGAAATCGTACACTAGTCGAGGCTGCAAACACAATGCTTATATTTTCAAAAACTCCAGAATTTCTTTGGGCCGAAGCTATTGCTACTGCTTGCTTTACTCAGAATCGCTTTATTGTACACAAAAGGTACAACAAGACTCCTTATGAGTTGATTCGAGGAAGAAAACCCAATGTTTAATACTTTCATGTATTTGGATCTCTTTGTTATCCAACAAATGATCGTGCTAATCTTGGGAAAATGAAACCGAAGTCTGACATTGGTATCTTTATTGGCTATTCTGAGTCATCATGAGGTTTTTGTATCTATAACCACCGAACTAAAAAGATAACGGAAACAATAGAATGTAAAATTTGATGAACTCACATTGATGGCTTCTGAATGCAACAATTCAGGACCTGGTTTTAACTGCTTAAATTTTCAAGATTCATCGAAAGATTTACAATCAATACCATTAAAACAGACTTGGATATTTTGTTTGGTCCTCTGTATGATGAATACTATGCGACGAGTACTCCGGAAGTGTCAGATAATTCTGCTGCAAATACTCTTGATAATGAAGACACTCCTTCATCGTTGTCAATCGTCGTTGAAGAAGATGAAGCTCCTCAAATAGTTCCTCATCAGAAGAACCAGTTGAACTGAACCAAACATTCCAGTCTCGAATGAAAATGCCGATGAATTAGTCCAAGAAGACGTTGCAGAACATCGTTCTACTAATAGATGGACTAAGAATCATCCAATTGAACAAGTGATTGGTGACCCTTCTAAGCCGGTAATGACAAGGCGTAGACTTCACACAGACGCTGAAATGTGCATGTTCACGTCAACAGTGAGTACTACTAAATCGGAAACATCAAGGAAGCTATTCTCGATCACAGTTGGATTGAATCCATGCAAGATGAGTTGAACCAGTTTAAACGCCTTGATGTTTGGGAACTTGTCGAACGCCCTGTTAGCAGAAACATAATAGCAGTCAAATGGCTTTGGAAAAATAAGACCGATGCTAAAAACACGATTATTCAGAACAAGTCTCGTTTGGTTGCCAAGGGTTATGGTCAAGAGAAGGGTATCGATTTTGAGGAATCTTTCGCACCAATTGCAAGACTCGAAACTGTCAGAATCTTTGTGGCATACGCGACTCACAATAACTTTCCTATCTACCAGATGGATGTTAAGACGACAATCCTGAATGGTCCATTGAAAGAAGAAGTTTTTGTAAGTCAGCCCGACAGTATTGTAGATCCAGACTTTCCTAATCACGTATATCGTCTTAAGAAAGCTCTGTACGGTCTCAAACAAGCCCCTAGAGCATGGTATGACAAGCTTTCCTCATTCTTAATCGAACACCATTTCACAAAAGGTATTATCGATCCGACATTATTCACAAGAAGACACGGGGATGACATTTTACTTGTTCAAATCTATGTCGATGACATAATTTTTGGGTCAACAAATCAAGTTTTTTCAAATAGATTTGAAAAACTTATGAAAGATAATTTTGAAATGTTAATGATGGGTGAAAAGAAGTTTTTTCTCGGACTTCAGGTTCATCAATCACCCCGAGGAATCTTCATATGTCAATCACAATATACTTTGGATCTTCTTAAGAAACAAGGGATGGAAAAATGTGATACAATTGGTACACCAATGGCTACTGCCAAACTAGATGCAGATTTACAAGGTACCCAAGTCGATCAGAAAAAATATCGAAGAATGATCAGGAGACGTATGTATCTCACTGCTAGTCGACCATACATTGCCTTTGCGACATTTGTATGTGCGTGTTATCAGGCACCCCTCCATTTCTAATAGGGGTATTTATACAAGGTCTTACATTTTGTAACTTCACTTCTCCCTCCCATTTCAAATTTCCCTTTTAGAATGAAAACTTTGAAAATGATGAAAAATACTCTCTAGCTCCTCTCCTCTAATTCTATAACTTTCGTATGATACTATAGTGCAAACATGATATATAACAAGTGTCCATAAAGAAATGAATTCTTCACGTCAAGTTGATGGATAGGCTAGTCCCGCGACATCGCAAGACTCAAGACAATACGAATGGTGGCTGGCTTAATCATCTAACTAAAAGTCTCATCATAATCAATCCCCTACTGCTGACCACGACCATTGGCAACTAGCTGAGCTTTGTACCTGCTTAACAAACCATCTACATTAAACTTATGACTAAAAAGCCACATAGAACGAACCACATTTACATTAGCTGGACGGGGCACAAAAACCCACATTCTGTTAGAAATCAAAACATTATATTCATCTACCATAACCTTTTTCCAATTAGAATTACTAAGGACGTGGATGTGAGAATGAGGAAGCGGGGAAGTGGTAGTAACATGACAATTCATGCGTTTAATAGGTTTAGAAATGCCAGATTTTGCACGAGTGATCATGGGATGCGTATTGGTTGCGGGTGTATGTGAGATTTGGGTTTGCGACTGAAGTTGGGGCGGTAGGGTGGTCTGTTGGGCTTGTGGAGTGGCATAGGTGGATAAGTTGGGTTGGAATGTGGCGGATTGGATTGGATAAGTGGGATCCATTTGTGGGTCGGGTGTTTGGGGATGTACTTGAGGTGTTGGAGCTGTAAGATTAACTAGTTGGCCATGTGGGTTAATTGTAGGAAGCGGTTGTGGGCTCGATGTAGTTGGTATAAGGTTAGTAAACAAAAAATCATAATTTGGTGGTGTATTAGGTGTCATAGACCCGAAAAGGAATGCTTCTTCATCAAGAATAACAATCCTTAAGTCTTTTATAAACCCCATGAGAGGTGGAGCTATCATCAATCACCATATCAAGTAGTGTAGGAGATATGGTGGAATACATCCAAATAACCACAAGAGAGTCATCGGTGTTGTGTTTAGGATCAATAGTGACGATGCTTGTTGATGTTGATGATGATGGGGCATCTAGATGATGATCCACATCATATGTTTTGCAAAAGCGTTTAAATAATGCGCTCCAAGAATTGTAGTTTAGCTTGTCTAGATCATGGAGTAGGGGTGTTGATCGGTTCGGTTATCGGATTGTGCGGTAAAAAAAATTAATTTTTTTTGGGTCAACTCGAAAACCGAACCGGAAACCGAATTTGAATTTGGTTCGATTTTTGGGTTGACCGAAATAACACCATTTATTTTAAAAAAATCACATAGATATTTAGAAAAAATAATATTCCGAGCATAAAAAGTGTTTTTTTATATTATGATAAAAATTTTGATGGTCTTTTTATATACATAAATATATATTTATATAAATTTGATTTTTGGTTCAGATTGCCAAACCATATCAACCCGAAAACCGAACTTGTAGTTCGTTTCGGTTCGATTTCGGTTTTCGGTTTTCGATTTTTTTGGTTTTTCTGCTCACCCCTATCAAGGGGTGTGGAGATACACGCCTTGATGCTGGCGATTAAATATGTTTTGTCAATCGGTTGTTTGGGTGGATTTGGTGGTGGTGTGTTTCCCATCATGATGCCTATGAAAATATTAAGGCAAAGCAAGCAATAAAAACGGGCAAAAAAACAAGATTACAGTCGACTATTAAGAGTTTTTGAAGATTTAAGGCTGTGATACTATATTATTTTAGTTAATTCCTCATCACCTTTATTAAAACCAATGTAATGTATATATACAATCAAATGAACGATAATAATATATTAATATGATACGACTTGGGTTAGGCCCAATACTAGAACAAACATAAAACAATTGCTAATAGAGAACACACTTCAAATATGATATCTTAAGACCTTCTTCATTCGACCCGTATAGTTTTACCAATCAGAGATAAAAAAAGGAGCTAGCCTAAAGCCATAAACAAACCCAAGCTTAAGGGTGCGTTTGGTTTGTTGATGGGTTTAGAATTGAAATGAGATTTGGTATTAGAATGCAAGAAAATGAGAGAGAGAAAATATATTTTTATGTTAGAATTATAATATAAAAAATATTATTTGATAATAAATAAGAGTAAAAAGTATTAATCAAAAAATAATATTGTTAAATTTGTGGTTGTAAATTGTTGTGCGGTAAAAAGTAGAAGGAATCGTGACAAAACCATCAATTTAAGATCCGTTTTGGTTTGTGATGGGTTTTAGGATTATGATTTGGATTTAGATTTGGATTTAAATTTAGATTATTTGATTGTTGTTGGATAGAGAGTATATATTATTAAGTATTATTAATATTATTTGATGTAAAATGAAATTAATTTTATATCAAAATAGAAATTTTATTTTTTACCCTTTAATTAAATCGCGGATCGTTGCCCGAGGATTTAATGCCAACAACCCGTTAATTACCCGGCCCCGAACCTTTAAACCCAGGAATGTTAGTTAAATTGCTAAGCTCTTAATATTCTCAGTACACGTGTATCATACGTGTGCCTCTTTCTTTCTTTCATCACACACACCTCTCTGAATCTTTCTCTCTCTCTCTCTCTAAAAACATATTTGTAAGATCTTTATTCCTCTTTCTCTAAAAGCAGATCATTTGTTTCTCTCTAAAAGCAGATCATTTGGTTTATTGTGCTTTGTTCTTTGTTGCTGCAATTACATATGAGCCAAGAATGTTTGGTTGGTGATGGTGTTATGGTAGGCACGATTATTGTTCGTATTGGTGTTTAGGGTGGGGAGAAGCATTAGCATTAATTGCTTTTAAACCCGAAGTTATGCCTTTTAATATGAAGGTATAATAAATGTGGTTTTGTTATTTGCTTGGTGTTTGGTGGTTTTTTTTGGGTGTTATTAATCTTGCAAAAAGTAGGTATATGTTTTATCCGTTTGATTTAATGACTGTATTCTTTTTGTTCTACTATAATTATGAGTTTATGGCTTTCGGCTGGTTTTACTTTGGGCTTAAGATCTTTCGAGCGACACCGCTCTATTGTTTGTCGCTTTCCATGGGTGTGCGACGATCAACGGTTATGTGAAATGGTTGTTAACCTGAGGTTAAATGAGAGTGTGGGAGGATGAATCAAAGATGTGCTTGCTTTTTGTATTATAAAGGATTAACATTTTGTGAAAGTGATTCGGGTTTATTTGCTTTTTTTTGGCAGGGAGGGGTTCGTAACTTTGCAGCCATGGCGGATTTATCTTGAGATGTTGTATCTTGGCGGGGCGGTTACTTATTCTGTAGCCTTTGGCCAATTAAATTTATTAATTTTGATTTTGAACAATGGTCTTGGTTAGTAAAAATAATTAGGTCTCATTTTTTTGAGGCTTTCGTTGTGCTGTACTGTGAACGGTTTTGACAGGTTGTATGGGTTAATATTATTATTGCCTTTAATATTAAAAGGCTAGGACTCGGGATTTAAAGCCATTCTGCCGCCAATCTGAACTCGGGTTTACATTTTCACAGCCTTGAGTTTTCATTTAAGACCATACTTTTGCTTAGGCGTATACTTACTTTCGTCCAACTTATATCATATTAAAGGTTGTTGCTTTGATGTTACTTACTCTGCTGATCTTTTTAAATAAAAAACCTGGGCTTATGAGCAGGTCACCTTATTCTGATCATATAATATGGGCGCACGGATCTTGGCGGGGCAACCACACCCGTGATGTGGTTGCAGCCACGGTGCGGATTATACAATTTGGGCACACGTATCTTGGCGGGGCAACCACATATGTGATGTCGTTGCAGCCATGTCGTGTGTTTGGTTGCGTTTCTATATTTGCAACGGCAGGAATCATGTTTAAAAGCATTTAATGTTAATGCCTGCCCCGACCCTTTAAAACCCAGGTATGTGGGTTAAATTGCATTTGTGTTTGCACGAGCCTTATCTTGGAAGGGCAACATGAGAACGTGTTTGCAGCCATGTCCTTTAACCTGATTTTGTTCACTGTTGGGTGACACGCTTAATATTAGCGTGTATGATCTGGCCTTTCGATTATGAGAAAGTAACCTACTTTAGGCGATGATGACATCTATGACTAATAACGCGTTGTTTCATAGTGTACCAAGAATGGCGAGGCAACCACGTGACACATGTGGCTGCAGCCGTTTCGGTTCTCTGAATACGTTGTTGTATTTCTTAGTCTGAGCCATTCTTTAGTCTCACAAAAAAAATTATGTTACTCTAATGAGGCCATTATAACAAAAGAGGATCCGACCCGTTAGGAGCCGATTAATGCAACTCGAAGCCAGATGTCTCACTTGATAATGAAACAGGTGGAGGGATACGTATCTTCTTTTGCGCAGTGTTTATCTACACACAAAACACACACAAATATCTGTTTTCCTCTTTTAAATTTAACGCATATCAAAAGGAAAAAAGTTGATACAATCACCGGGTTAGCTTTGCAAGAGAAATAATGGTGTAAATTGAATCTAATGGTTAATGATAATAACTTGATTGACGGTGGTTCCTATGTTGCTGCTAATCCGAAACGAGGTCGAATTTGCATTATATATCATTTTTTATTGTTATAAAGATTTTTTTTCATTCTATATATTTCAAACCTGCTGGACAAGAATGGGCTGCTAATGCAATATGTCGCAAATTATGTCTGTTAATGCTGCAAATTTTCTTACAAATAAATTATATTGGTCATATGATCTTTGTTCAGGTACATGCTAATAACCCAGACGGGTTCTCATTTCAAGGCGTGTGACTTCAAGAAACTTGGTTTTGCCATTCAAGTTATTGCCATGTCATGCTTTCATGCAGCTTCTTGTGTGCAGCCTCTGCAATTCTGAGGTTACAACTCGGATTTTTTCCTGTACTATTGAAATCAACTTGAGTTAAATAAAGATTGGAGAAATAAGGATCATGCCACTATTGTTCTCTTCATGTCTCACCGTGTGCCTGAACTCAAGCTCCTAATAATGGTAACAACTCTTGACATTATTCCATAAGATCCATCTAAAAAAATTCAGCCATAACTTGCCCAGGCCAACATCTTTAAAAATCATTATTAAACCACTTTGAGTGGTAACATAGTCTTCAATAATAATGGTGATGATTTCTGTAGGATTTACTTCTAGAAAAGCTTGAACTTCTTTCAGAACATTGTCATTATGTGACCTATCGATGTCAATATTATTTCATAAAGATTTACTTATGAGCTTTTTGATGTTCAAATTGCAGGAAATAGCTCTTAAGGAGTATCCGAAAGTGCTAGAATAGAGGAGGATATCGTTTGTGTCTGTCAAGAGTGAGGAACGAAAGGTTTGTGTGTGTGGTGGTGTGTCTTTTTAGAATTGAATTTGTTGCATTAAACTTCAATGTGCACTAGATATGTTCATCATTTGTTATGCATAGCAGTGGAAGTTTCTTTGGAAGGAAAAGGCGGCGGGTTTATGCAAGGTTCGTTAAATGAACGTAAAAGAAAAAATGTTGATCATGAAGAGAAGAAGCAGCAGAATTAATTAAAATTTTGGGGAGGAACCAAGACTTACGAAGAGACAGACGGGTTGAGGTACGTTGAGTGTATATAAAAATAAATAAATGCAGTGGATTGTGTTTATAGAATAGCTTATCTTTACAGATAATGCATGTCCCCATCTACTTTTTAGAAACTGTGTTTTGCGCCATTAGCACTTGCTTCTTCCCTCATATGTGCTTATGTATCTTGCTTATGTATATTATAGAAATAAGGGGATATAAACATGTTAAACTTCTTCCCTCATATGTGCTTATGTATCTTGCTTATGTATATTATAGAAATAAGGGGATATAAACATGTTAAATGATCAAGCCCGGTAAAGATTACGATGTTTGGAAAAACAAAAAAGTTTAATTCAACAACTTTGAACTGCTTAGACATCTTTAGGTTTGCTCTTTGGAGATATAGAGATATTCTACAATAGTCTATACTCTTATTAACAGCCGACACACAAGGATTCATCCTTTATAGAGATATTATATATGTTTCACTTTTTGATTAAAAACACAAACTGTTGCAGGAATGTTTGATTCTTATGTGGATCATGGGCTTATCAAAGAACTGATCTTCGATAAACCCGCAGCCATTGAGGGACCAAGCAACAGTGAAAAGCAAATCCCATGTACTAATTCTTACTATAACACCATCGTTAAACCACCTTCGCTGTTCTCAACCTATCCCAAAATTCTATAAATTATAATATGTGTTATTCTTTGTGATCACATACTTAATATGTATACTTAATAAACTTAAAATCTGCCCAGTGGTTGTTAAAGGAGCTAGACAGATACTCTAATTACAAAGAAGAGCGAAATCTGTGTCCCACAAAAACAAGTTTTAGTGTCAATCAAAAGCTAGGAAAGCTTTTAGAAGATCCAAAAGGTCCGTTGAGTGCCTCAATAAAAATCAATTCTAAATTCCTATAAAAGCTTTAAAAAAATGGCCAGAAGTTTATGAGAAATTACGCAGGGGACCTGATGATTATTCATTTTTTTGTAGATGTGAATCTATTCTTCAAACGGGTTACAACTGCAGTAGCAATGACCTAATTCGTGGTTGAGTCGAAAACTAGCGGCCTTAATTCGGTTGTGGTATTTGACTCGGTAATCATTTGTAACGGTCACAATACTAAACCCAACCTGCCAAAACTTATCTGTTTATTGCATTTTTTTAGAAGAATCACTTTTGAGCACAGCTGAATAAGTTTGATCGAGCACTGTTATAACAACATCTGGAACAAAAACTACAGGTAATAAACAACTGGGAGTAGTTAAACGCCCCAACGATTGAGTCTTCCAGAGGAGGGTTTAGCAACTCTCTCTTGACAATAATATTGTGAGGCGGGAAAGGTATCATTTACTGAATTGAATGACATCTTAGCTTGCGGCCGATGATGATTATTGTGGGCTGTAAATATCCATTCCAAAAAGATGTTGAGCTAATTGGTATGCCTCCAACCGAAAAGCTTTTGGTCAATGCTGACTTTATGGCTACTTTTTATAACAGTACACTATACTTCAAGACGTTGAAAGGTTTTTTCGAGGGTAATGTTTACCATCTCTGATACATAGCTTAAAACCTGAACACAATGCGCTTTAACCACCCCCCCCCCCACCCTCAATTAAGCTGTGCTTTTAGCGAGCGATTTAAGTTGAACTACTTATTTTCATGCAAATGGTTATACTCCAAATAAGAATTAAATTGCATGAGTACAAATACAACTACTTTGTGTGTACACATACATGTGTAGAAGAAATAGTGAGAAGACCAATTGACCAAATCATGACAAGCTCTATTTTGTAGCTTAGAAGTTTAGATGAAAATGATATTTTTATATATGCATTGTTAAATAATATGAATACTTATGTTATGTGATACAGACTCACAACAAATTACCATAATTGGTGTAACACATAGCTTCAAAGTTAAGATTGTCATTTTTGGGGTTGATTTTGAGATACTTTGGAATTTTTTAGTGCTTCTGGAACATAGTAAAAATAAATAAGAAAGTGCCAAAATTGCCCTTATAGCTATGGTTAATGGTTGTACATTCAACTGAAATATCTACTAAATGAAACTTTGAACTTTGTGCATATCAGCCGTTAATTTATATAAAAATGTTACGCAGGTGTGGATCTTGAAGTTTTCCCAAAAGCGTACGAAGAGCGGCTAAATGAGGCTGACGCTGCTGGATCTATTCCGGTTGACTTATGACTTCGGTTGCAGCTTGAGTAGTTCGGGCGGGATGGGGGATGGGTAAGCACACGCGGCAGCAGGGTGCATATGGTGAACTTTACAGACTCAAATGGCGTGGTACACAAGTTGCTACCAAACGAATCAGGTCTTTCATTGCGGTTGATACCTTTATGTAATAGACATTTTAAAGACTTTTCACTGTAATAGAAACTTTATATTATGCACGTATTTAGACTCCGTAGCAACGAAAGGGTTACAAACCTCGTTATTTTTAAACTTTAAAAAGAAGAAAAGACAAAGGTATAAAAACAAAATGGCCCACATGATACCAAAACCTAACCACCCTCCCTAGTTTTGACACAGTGCAAATATTATGGCATGAGACCCACTATTTTAGTTTAGGATTTGAACAAAACATATTTTAAATGTCACTTCAAATGAAATCCCAGCTTAAAGTAGGCAACCAAACGGATCCTTAATATGAATTGAATTTATGGAATCGATTCATTCCATTCCATCTAAATTAGAGTAACAAACATTATTATTCAACTATTATTCCATTCCACAACACTAAAAACCATGTAACAAACACACCTTAAGTAAACAGGTCTCGTCTCAACAGTCACCTCTATTTGATAGGCATGATTAGTTTAAAAACTATTTTCTCTATAAGACTTCTAAATTATATTCTTAATTACACCTTTGCTAAAATAAATACTAATATATTCACGATATGCTCATTTGGTGCTTTTTATTAATTTTAATATTTTGAGATGGCAAAATGCCTGTTTTCTTATCTGTCTATCCTATTAACCAGATCTAATATCTTTTTTCATGGTTTGTTATTTATTTTGAATGTATCAGTTTCTCAAGCGGAGGTGAAGATGGATACGTGAGACTGAATCACGTTGAACCTGACTACTTCAAGATTCCATTAATTTGATCAAAGCATCAAGATTTACGTTAACAAAACACTACTACAGAAAAAGGCAATAGAGCCCAGTTTTTGGTGAGGGCTCAAAGGGGGAAGGACTTTATGTGAAAGACAAATAAATTCCTGTTTTGAAACAGGCTATATACCTCATTTTAAAGCCCTATTTTGTAATAAGGAACCTGAATATGTGAAATCGTTTGTCTAAAAAACATAAAGCCATGTTATTTATTCTTAAACATGGTTGTATCCTAAAATAATTTATAAATATTAGTACTAAATTCAGCAAATAAATTTAAACTTGAAGAGAAAAAGGTCACAGTTTGACAATTCCATATATCCATTATACAACATCATAATCAGAATTATTCATACAAAATCATTTGGGTTTAATATAAGCTACAATCTTGAGTCTGCTCTTAGAATTCACCACCTTTTCCCAACCAATGAAACCGCCAATCTAATGAGTTAAGCCAAAAGGATGGAAACAATAGCCACACTTTTGAGAAAAAAAGCAACTTGCTCATCCCAGAATAGTTCTAAGTTTGGTGAGTTGCTGCAAGAATAGGTTGACATGAAAGGAGGCATTAGCAATCAATAAATAACAACCTAAATAATCACATTAAGGGTTGTCACAGTTACAATTTTGTCATGATATATATCTAAGATTAATATGCATAACTCATTCATTAAAGCATAAAAATAGGGTTAACTGATCCTTTTTTTCTAGACATTCATTGATGCTATAATATTTACTATAAACTCAAGAATGCATTTATCAACTATATGCAGATATGTTTTTACCCAAAAAAACTATATGCAGATATACCTCTTACTAAATGAGAATACTTAATCCAGTTTATCTTTTAAAGTTTTAATTGTTGGATTATGTGAGTTGGACTAGCTCAAACACGACTAGAAGTGTGTGAGCCTATTGGGGGCACACACGTTAAACATTTAGAGCATGTTTATTACTTCACGAAAGTTTCTATAGTAAACCAGTTGGACCAAAAAATCGACTAGACAAGACCCTTGTTGTGTCCCATTGTGTCCGGCCACATGAGAAGGTTCTAGGAGGTTGTCTAAGTTCGATGAATGTAGAGATAAGGAGAAGAAAGGTGATAAGGCTTGAGATGAATTATGATAAGACTAAAAATGTATATGTTTTATTCTTATCATGAGTAGGGGATTGAAGCCTATAAAAAGCCCTCTCCGCTAGCTCATTCTGACGATTTTGATAGCCACTAATAAGTGTAAAATACACATATCCGTTTGTACCTAAAATAACCCAATTAAACCCAAAACAGACCAAAAATGGCAAAATTATGCTTGTATTTGTGTTTTGTGTGTGCAGGTACGGATATATCAAAAATCACAATAAAACAGTCAAAAACGGGCAAGCACAGACATAAGAACGAAAGAGGGAACAAAAGCCGGAAGCCAAAGCCAGAAAAAGTCAAAACTATAGTCAACTTCAGTAAATCTTATAGAAGTCAACAAAGCCTAAAATATTCCAAAATAACCCTTCAAGTTTCAAAAGTTGTACTAAAAGTCCCTTAAACCCTAAATGGGCCATGCCCGGATCCAAAAGTCCATTTACCTAATCCATTATCCTTTTTTCCTAAACCACAAGGACCATTCCTGTCAATCTTCAAAGTCTTTTTACCCTATACCTTTTTTTATATCCATCCACAAGGGCCAGTTTGGCAATTACTGAAACTAGTTTATAACTTTGACTTCAAGGGTATGTTTTCTAGTTACTTTTCATGTTCTTTATTGTGTTTATATGTGTGTTAATTGTTGATGCTAAACTAGATCAATATCCGCTGCGTACTCGTAAGAGTTAATGGTTAACTTGATTGTTAAATTCCAACATTAATACCATAATCTCAAAGTAGAAAAATGAGAGATAACCTACTCAATCATGTGTTCGTAGTAAATCCGCTTCAATTCCAACAATGATGGTATGTCAGCATGCGCTTCCTCAACAATGCTTTCCTCTCTTTTGCCTTTTTTTGCTTTGTAATATCAACATCGGAATAATATGTCTAGAGAGAATCTGTGCACGCACATAATCTCGGTGGTCCAAACTCAAACTGACATGTACATGAATAACTTCTCAACAAAATGTGTGATAAATTAAGAAAGGAAATCTCACTTAAATCAAACCATTCCATATGTAACTCCCATGTGACTCTTTTCACTAATTAACTAGTATTGTATGTAGAAACAACCAAAAACTAATATAAATAAAATCGGTAGCCAAAATATTGAGGGTACTAATGTACAAAAATACAATAAATTGTGAGGTAAAAATGTTGATGCCGTATCAGTCAAAAAGACCGAGACACCATGTTTGACATCCTGCAACTAAGCAGTTGGTTCATGTGATAGCCTCCCCTATTGTCACTAAATTTTCACAGCTTAAATTAATAGTTTGGACATACTTAGAACTAGAAAGATTGACATAACATCAGATTAAATACAAGGCTAATATACTCACCTACCACCGCTGTCTTGTATATACGGAAAATATGGTTTCACTTTAATGTAATTTGAGCATTGTTAAAGATTATTTGAACTCGGTTCAGTTTTGGAGATACACAACATGCAGAAATATAAATTTTTGCAAGTAGATTTCACTTTGATCAGTATCGTATCAATCTGGTCAGCAAGTCATCCCGTGGCATTTGGAGGCCATGTACCATACTTACAATGTAAGTTTTAGAAACACGAATACTTTATGTGTATGCAAAATAAGTCTATATGGGGTGAGCATCGGTCTAAGACCGGACCGGATCGGCCAAGACCGGACCAGACCGAGATCGAATTGGTCCAAAATGCCGGACCGAGGACTGGACCGAAATGGTATGGTCCGGTCCGGGTCGGTCCGGTCCGGTCCTACAAGACATAATCCTCGGGTTTTTGGTAAGACCGACCGGACCGGACCGGACAGAAGACCGAATTGGTCCAAAATGCCGGACCGAGGACCGGGCCGAAATACGTTCGGTCCGGTCCGGTCGGTCCTGTTTTCCTGTCCGGTCCGGTCGAACGGTCTGTATGCTCAGCCCAGCCCAGGTGCATATAAAACTTTTCATTTAGTTTTTAAGAACATTAGAAAAGCACACACAAATGATTATAATTTTTCATACTAATATAATTAGGTCACTTTTGAGAAAAAAATTCGAAAATATATATGGATCTTAGTAATAGTATTCTCGAGCTTGGGCTAAAATGGTCAATGTTGTAAACCTTACTATACTACTTTGGAGATAAAATTGAAAATTTAGGAGAAAGGTGTAAATATTGCTCTTATATACATTTGTCGTTTATACGACGTTGTTTTGAATGGGAAATTATTGTGCCACTATATTTTGTATACTTGTATCGGAGGAAAAACAAAAGAAAGTTACAAACCATCTCCTCAAACTATGTGACGATTTACAAAAAGTTCCCCAAACTTTTAGTTATTTAAAACTTTTAGTTATTTAAAACTTTTTTACACAACAAACTTTATTTATCAAATATGTAAACAAAATAAACCCAATATTGATATATTTTTGACAAACGTACGATTTTACAAGTAATATTAAAATTTAATATATATTTTTTGTTTACAAAATAAAACTTCAAGACATACCCATAACCTTTATAACTACATTACATTCATTATAAAAAAAATAATAAAAAAAACACGGTATGTGAGAAAAAGCACAAAGTACTGTTGCATATTTGTAATTTATATCTCACATGTCTTCTTTTAAAACTATAAGGTGCATAATGTAAATGACTTGGGGGTGTTTGAGATTGCGTTTTCTGTCGGATTATCTGCTTATTGCGTTTTAAAAACGTAAAAAATCCAAATTTAATGTTTGGCTATGAAAAATATGAAAAGCACTTTTCTGCGTACCATTTTGAAAAAGCAGGTGAGGAGATAGTGCGGCAAAGATACTGCGGAAAAACATAGTTTTCAAATTTAGTGTTTTTATCGTCATATTACAAAAATAACCTCAATGTTTATATGTTACCTTAACTTGTTACTTCAATTAATCGTTGCTGTTTAGAAGCTGAGTTTTGAGGAACAAGTACAAGAGAGGTGCCTTTAACTGATACATACATGTTATTACGGCGTGTTCGTTTGGTGACTTTTGGAGGCCTGGGATAGCTTTAGTATTCAAATCAAGTTGTTTGGTTTGTTTCTTAAAGAAAATATTAATCCATCACACCAACTCACATCAAACGAAAAAAAGATGGGTTTTGAAAGGTTTTGATGGTCTCATCATGATACACTTTTTGCAAGTTACGGAGTAATATATTTTATTTCTGTACTTGAATATAAAATAATTTATTAGTTAAAATATATCAATTTATCTGTGTTACATTAAATCATAAAAATCCCACATCAAATTCAAATCAAATCCTCATCTAAAGCCACAAACAAACCAAACGCATCCTTAATTGTTGGGCAAATGACACAAAAAGATACTCAACTTAAAGGTCATTTTCAATCAAGATATCGTACTTTTTTATTTGCATAAAAAGGCATTCAACTTATATTTTTTGCCAATTTGAGTATTTTCGTTAAATATTAAACGATCATCCGTTAAGTTTAATATTTCGAGTCCATCAGCCACTATCACCACCATCAATCATCTTCACCATCACCAAACCTCCCCACCACTATCACTACCAAGCACCGCCTCCACCACCAATCCAACCCACAATCATCATAAATCACCAACCGATTGCTATAAATAAATCAATAAACATACTTTAGCAGATTTACCCATTATTGTGAACCATTTTACCATCTTTGAATATAACGTCCAACATTTGAACGAAAAAGACATTTTCAATAGTTTACCTACATAAGATTTATATTATCAGCCAAATAATCAATTATTGGAAATGATATAGTCAATCATATATATTGGAAGTGATATAGTCAATCATATATTCAAACCTAATGGTCCATCTCAACTATTCCAAATTTATTTGCATTTCAATGTGTGATTGGTTTAAGGGGAAAGATTTATATAGTTACTTACACATTACACATTTAAACAAATATGCTATCAATAGCTCGATGGGCTATGTATTGTATTTATCAATTTATGCACATACAGAAACGGTGAGTGATTTACGGCGGTGGTGGGTGGGGTTGGTAGTGATGGTGGTGCTTGGTAGTGATGGTGGTTGAGAGGCTTGGTAGCGGCAAAGATGATTAGTAGTAGTGGTAGTGGAATTGAAATGTAAAACTTAACAAATGTTCGTTAAAATTTTAACGAAAATACCCAAATTGACCAAAAATATAAGTAGAGTACCTTTTTATGCAAGAAAAAAAGTGTGATACCTCGATTGAAAAATGACTCTTAAGTTGAATACTTTTTTGTTCATTTGCCATTAATTGTTTTATGTTTTGATATGGGCCACGACCCATTGGCCTAATAAATATTTGATATAAGAGCTGAACAATCATAAATAATCTTTAGTTTATAAATAAGCATGATTGTTCGTGCGTTGTTGCGGGGCGTTTTTTTCTTTTTTTGCTTATTTTTCCGGTCCAATGTTTAATAGTTTGTTTTTTTATATGGGCTTATGCGTTGGGCCTCATGGCGCGGGTATTTTTTTATCTAAAGAAATCTGGCCAAAAGTTCAATATAGACCCAATTTTTGTCATAGACCCAATGAACCAATCCTAGCCACTCATTTTTTCATCAAAAATAAAAAAACTCACTTTTCATCTTTTTTTAAAAATTAAATATCTCACACACTGTTAATCGTTACGCAAAACAAAACATACCATCGCGACGAGAATTAAATTATCTTTCTATAGAGGGGCGACACTATGTACATTCGACGGATTTTTTTTTATGATTTTATGAAGTCATATACGATTTTATGAAATCATATATGATCCGTTATACGAATCATATATGATTCGTTATACGAATCATATATGATTTTCGCAATTCGTGACTTAAAAAAAAATCAAAAAAAAATTCCTCGAAGGTATATCGTGTCACCCGTCTACTGAAAGATAAAAAAATACTCGTCGCGATGGTGTATTTTTTGTCGTGTGACGATTTACCGTTTGTAAGATATTTTATTTTTAAAAAAGAGGTGGAAAGTGAGTTTTTTTTATTTTTGATGAAAAAATAGATGGTTGAGATTGATTGATTTGATCTATGACAAATAATGGGTCTATGTTGATCTTAACTCAAGAAATCTGTATTTGTTTAAAAAAATTCTTTATGTTGTGCCAAACAACTATTTTACTTTTTTTTATATTATTTTGTTTATTTTTATTTTTTTGTCTTATGTTTAATGGTTTGTTTTTTTTGTTTCATATGGTTTATGTGTTGGGCCTCATGTAGCGGGTATTTTTTTATTTGAATAAATCAATACTTTTGTAATTTTTTTATTTTTATTTTGTCCCGAGTGTTTTTTATATATTGCGTTTTAAAAAAAACCAAATGGGCCGGCCCAAAATGGGATTATTTTGTGTGTGCTTATTTTTTCGTTTTCATGTTTAATAGTTTGTTTTTTTCTATGAGCTTATGTATTAGGCCTCATGGCGCGGGTATTTTTTTATCTGACGAAATCAGTATTTTTTTTAAAAATTTCTTTATGTTGTGCCGAACAATTTTTTTTTTTTTGATATTATTTTGCTTACTTTTATTTTTTTTGGTCTTATGTTTAATAGTTTTTTTTTCATAAGGACTTATGTGTTGGGCCTCATGTAGCGGGTATTTTTTTATTTGAATAAATTTGTATTTTTGTAGTTTTTTTATTTTTATTTTCTGCCGAGTGAATTTTTTTTATATTGCGTTTTTTTTTTTAATTTACCAAATGGGCCGCCCAAAATGGGAGCCCAGTGGGCCAGACACTGTAGCAATGTTCATCGTAAGCGCTGTAGCAAGGCAAAAACAACGTCGTATAACTTGGAAAATGTGTAGTATTATTATTTGTTTTGTACTTAATATTTTATATAACGAGATTTGTCACCCGCGCGCTGCCGCGAAGCGCGCGAGACTATTTTTGTAGCGGACCGATAACGCCAAGTATTATTTATCAGCCGATAACCCTAAAGACTATTTCCGTAAACATTTTAAAATATATATTAAACTTAAACATTTTTTATAAAATCGTACGCATGTCAGAACCATTGCAATATTGAAGCTCGTTTTGTTCCCAATTCGATGATGTTTTCAGCGATTTTTTTTTTCCGAATGAATCGATAGATATACGCTCTGTAATTGACGAATAAAGTTTATTTTATTGAAAAGTCGTAAGTAAGTGAAAGTTGATGGTGCGTTTTGAAAATTGAGTTTTAAAAAATATGAAAGAAAAACGTAAATAGGTTAAAGTTCATGGTGCGTTTTGGAAATTCGAATTTTTAAATATATATATTAAACTTCAACATTTTTTATAAAATCGTACGCATGTGTGAATATTTTTTTTTCGTTGGCAGTCGTGCGTGTGTGAATATTTTATTCCAACATTTAGGCAGTGTGTCCTTCTCTTTTATATTAGTTATATAATATTTGTATGGACTCCATATTTGTAGCTAAAAACATAATACTAGTATAAGATTAAAGACTGAAAATATGTGTTGATATAAGATAATGTAATGTTTTGTCATTTTAAATTCAAAGTTATTAAATAATGTGATTTGTCAAATATTAAAAAACTGATTATCCAATTATTGCGATATCAAATTACAAAATCAAATCCAAATATCATATTTCAAATATCATATTATACGTTTTTAAAATGAATAATCTATTTTGAATAATCAATCATAAACACCCTCTTAAAATTCGTCTTCTTCTTTACGTGAAACACAGCACCCCTTTTCATAAAATCCTCGGTTTTTCATCTTTTCTTTTTGCATGAATCAAGGAATCATTAGTTTACAACACAAAAATATCAATTATATTCTAGATATAAAATTAAGCAAGCATTGGTGTCTATAATTCTAGTGTCACGTCTAAAATTATGAGTTCATTATAGACTTAAAGGCCCTGTGCAGTTGAGCAGCTTGTACTTGCTCAAATCCGATTATGCTGGTTAGTAACCTCCGCCAAACTTAGTTGTTTTGGGTCATATTTTATCTAGAAATGCCATAATCAAAAGTTTTATCTAAAATAAAGAGTGGTTGTAGAAGCTCGATTTTTTATGGTCTACTATTTTACGTCAGAAAATTGTTCACGAATCTCTCTTATGATCATTCAACATTTCACTTCTCAAAATCAGTTTATTTTTAATAGCGTGTCAATATTAGTGGCGCAAGCTCAGCAAACATACGCACCAATCAAGCCCATTACCAAAGCCAATCAATTATATGTGCTAAAGTGACGCGAATTTGACTTGTTACCCAATGTGTTCAACCTGCCCACTTTCCTATTGAAATGTTATGTTTGTAACCTATTTTTGGTGTGCTAAATGAACTATTCGGACATACCAAATTTCAGATTTTTTGATATATGTTCAAGTTAATAAAGTTTGATATCATTAATCATATGTTTCAAATAGACAAATAGTTCTATGGATACAAGCAAGAAACTTTCTATAAAAAAAATAGACAAAGGACAATCTTTTAATGTATCTTTTAGTTTTATATGTATAAATCAATGGTACTTAGGTCTTGATAAAGATTAAGTACTTGAAACATGATCTTGATATCGTCATTGTCCGTTATTGAGGTAAAAGGCAAGGAGCGATCATAGCAGAATAAAGTGGGAGATCGAAAAACAATGAGGGGAAGTCGACTTTATATGGTGCAGCGGTCGGTGACTATAAGGGCAGCCGATCGATCATGATGTGGAGTGGATATCAGTCATGTTAAGGTGTTTTTTGTTATAGGAGTAGCTATGCAAATGAAACTAATCGAAGGTTCATGGGATTTTGAACTTTTTTTCATTTTCTTTTTGTTTCTTTAGTCTTATGTAAAAATATTAAATAGTACTATTATAATTTAAATAAATTTCAAAGTACCTATTTTGTTAAATAAAATTTAAAAGTACTATGGTCATTTGAAAAACTCGGATATTTGGTGGTAAAAAGCGAGTGAATCTGAATTAGTTAGAATGTTTTCAGACATTGAACGCAGCATCCTCGTGGATAGATTAGTTTTTGAGGATATCATTTACACGTAATTACTTGCTAATAAATA
Organism: Tanacetum coccineum; assembly: GCA_026074375.1. Lineage (NCBI taxonomy): Eukaryota > Viridiplantae > Streptophyta > Magnoliopsida > Asterales > Asteraceae > Tanacetum > Tanacetum coccineum. Next base: position 32,266 of record BQNB010072521.1, read on the forward strand.
TGTTGAATTTGATTAGTGTTTATTAGCGTACATTGACCCATTAGTCTTTACTTCCTTTGAATATGGGTACATTGGCTCATTAGTGTTGACTTCGGGAAATGTTTAAAAACCAGTTAGTATAACTTAGTAATTTATTCTGTTTTA
>BQNB010072522.1:0-32409 GCA_026074375.1 Tanacetum coccineum
GCGGTGGGTGGCAATGGTTATGTATTTGGGACTAACTGGGTTATGTGTTGGGGACTAACTTGGTTATTTATAGGGGACTAATGGTGCAATTGTTTATGTATTGGGTACTAACGGTGTAATTTATCTTGTCAAGTGGTTAGTTATATTGATAAAATTTTGAAAGTATCTTACTCATATTGATCTTTTAACAAGTAGGTTACTCGTATTAGCACAAAAATAAAAGTACATTGCTCATTTATAGCTTTTATCATTTTTTTAACAATTGATGTCTTGGTGATATAATAAGTTTTACATAAATAATTAATAATCTAAAACTATTTAATAAAGTGGTTTTGAAGGTTGTAAACATTTAAAAAACTACCGATTTGACCCGTTCAATGTATAACTAAAGTTGTATACTTAATGTAAATAAGTCGAAATAGCCACAACAATACATGGAGCCTGTTGAATCATTGATATATGGTTTAATGCATATTTTTAACATCTAGAAACAGGGTGACACGCTAGTTACATACGCCATAAACTTTCATGTCGGCCTTTTCTTCCTGCATACCAAGTATACGAATATGGTTTTCCCTGTTTAGGTTGCCCGGGGAGGGCGAGCCTTTTGACTCAGATGTACGCGGCCTCGCCGGGTTAATCCCGGGACCGCCTCCAACCTTTCCCTAACCACTTACACCTAGCAAGGTTTGAATCCCTAACCTCTTGCATACCAAGTCATAATTGTAAATGATAGGTAACCAGAAACAAATCATTAAAGAAGAGATTGGGAAAGAGATATGGCACTGTACAGACACTCGAGATCATATTATAATGACGATTCATATAAACTCAGGTGCTGCTTGAATACTTTGCTTAGGATTTACGATCGCCCAAAAGAAGATATACAGGCGATATGAAAAATGCAAACATTCAAGATCATATCATAACAAAGATTTATAACAAAAGGATGAAACAAACTTGTTTCAAGTTTGCCTCAGATACAAAGTCAACCAATCCGACAAAAACAAGTGGCTCTTAGACTTAGCTCTTAGATCCTAACACAACATCAAATCTAATAAACACTCGAGTCACACATGAATACGCGCTAGAACCAGATAGCTCGTGCTTCAATCAGCTTTTGTTTCAGAGACCCGTCAACATGAAGTGAAATTACATCTTTAGCTGAACCAATATATTTGCCACCTATAAACACTGCTGGAATGGCAGGATTACAGCCTAGCCGACGTAGGGCCCACTCCATGTCTGCATCATGGTCAACCTCATTTAATCGCAGGACTCGCACCAAGCTCATAGAATAGTGCCTTGATACTATGGCTCATACAACACGAGCTTTTGGTGAAGATCGCCGCAGCACTCTCTGATGCCAAACTCTTCACTCTATCCATGTAAGATGTAAAGAAAACGTTTAAGAAACTTATAATAAACTTGACTGCTTTGAAATGTTTGTTAAACACTTGAAGGCTAACTTGTTGAAGTTTGAAGGTTTAAGTCATCTTATATAGGTGATTAAAGGGTAAAAGAGTACATAAATGCCCGAGTAATGTGAATAAGATACGATTTTTTGGGATTTTTTATAATTTGGATAAGAGTGTAGTTGCGATGCTTTGCTTGATCACGATAATTCGTTCTATAAACAAGTTGAGGAATATCGTATACTTTCATTCTCATCAATAGAAGCCACGTAGGTGGAGCATATATTCATTGTTATAGTTGAGAGGCAAAATTCGGGGACGCATCACTTTTCACTTTGCTGACATGTAAAAGATAGGAATCCTTTTGTGATGTCTGTAGAATTAACCAAAATTAGAAAGAAGGGTTGGAATAGCAGTTGATGCTACACCATCATGAAGAATCTGACAGAAACTAGGCGTTGACAAAACTGAATAAGACCTCTAAGGTATAAAAAGCTTCGGTGCCCACTGTTGTGGCACACGATAAATTTTAGCAAAGTTATTAGATGCGAAAACTTCATCCCGTTTGTCTATGCATGGGTCGATTGGGTTGATAGTCGCACAATTAATGACTATTTGAACAAGTATACAACCTGCTAAATAATTTATTCGAAGACTAAGATATCTAGTAGTAATAGTCATGGCATAATCATAACTAACACAATAACTATTTAATAATAGTAAACAAAATTTAAATTGAACAAACAAGTGTTTGCGGTTCCACCCAACCGACCCGCCACATTGCGCCAGGAACTGAAAATGAACCATTTCAACCTGAACTCGATTTAACCCGTTGCTACCATTATAAGTTATATTAGATGCCTATTCTTTATGGATACATTTTCAAGTGTAATGAGCCAATCATTCCAATGTATAAGTCACAATCAAGTTAAACATGCTTTATGAAACTATCTTTATTGCAGATGAAATGAGCGAAATTATTAACGTGCGTAGAAGATTAATGACAAGAGATTAGTTATATTACACAATGTGGTGTTCTTACCACCTAGGTAGAGACACTTACATGGAAAGGCACAACTTGAACTTACAAAACAATAAGACTTTTAGCGCACAAAAGTCCCCTTTATTTCAGTTTTACTCGAACTGAGTACAAGAAGCCATAGGTAAATATCCTGCCACTAAAGGAAGTCAACATAAAGTTCAGTTTCCACAAAGTTATCTTGATCAATGTCACCTTTTTTAACCAAGTTCTGCATACAATTTTACAGGTGGTAAAAAATGGCGTCTAACTTTTAAAACAGGATCAGAACTTGTCATGATGGATAGACCCATAAACACACTTCACCAGTTTTTGAGCATCATAATGTGTATCAATATGATTGCATAACCACAGGCCAATATTTTTTGGGCGGGATCGACCCATCACCACTTGTCGATTATTTGAATCTTTATACCCAACATATATTGACGTAATAAACTATGCTTTAGAAACTAACAATCTAGCTAAAGCTGTTTAATAAAAAGGCTGTAAGCAATTAAACATAATTTACTCACTTAACCCGTTTTAGATAATATTGCAACTGTACATGGAACTTGTTCAAATTTACGAAGTCTTTTTTTTAATAGAATACTTGTGTACATTCAAATTTACGAAGGCTTTGGACCTTGTTGTCACCATGCATACTAAGCTGAATAAACAGGTCGGTAACGAGAAACAAAATCATTGAAGGACAAAGAGTTGGAAGTAAAAGTGAAACACTCCAGGCATACGATAACGAAGATTAAATACATTTACAGAAAGTTAGACTAAAATCATTTGAAACAAGGATATATATAGACGAAACACAGTCGAGTCGAGTTTGACTCTCATACAAAGTCAATAGAGCTGACAAAAAAGAGCAGCTCTAAGACTCGGTTCTTAGTATCCTAACACATTGTTAATCTAGCAAGCATTTGAGATACACGTTAACATATGCTAGAACCAGATAGCTCGTGCTTCAATTAGCTTTTGTTTCAAAGACCCGTCAACATGAAGTGTAATGACATCTTTAGCTGAACCAATATATTTACCACCTATAAACACTACTGGGATGGCGGGATTACTACCTAGCAGACGTAAGGCCCGCTCCATATCTGCATCATTGTCAACTTCATGAACTGCAGGACTGGCACCAAGCTCATAGAATAATGCCTTGATGCTATGGCACATACAACACGAGCTTTTGGTGAAGATCACCGCAGCACTCTTAGATGCCAAATTTTTCACTCTATCCATGTAATGATGTAAAGAAAACGCTTACAAATTTATAATATGCTTAGTTGCTTTGTTATGTTTGTTAACACTTGAAGGCTGACTTGTTGAAATTTGAAGGTTTTATACGCTCTTATATAGGTGAAACTAAAGGGAAAAAGAGAACATAATTGTTGAAGAAATGTGAAAAAGATAAATTATTTTTGTGACTTTTTTTATTTGGATAAGAGTGTCGTTTCAATTATTTGATTAATAACGATGATTTCTGCTATAAACAAGTGGATGCATATGGGTATATCTCCATGGTCATCAATAGAAGCCACATTGGTGGAGCACATATTCTTTGGTTTAGTTAGGCAAAATTTGGGGACGTACCTCTTTTCAGTTTGTTGACATGTAAAAGATGGGAATCCTATTGTGACACCTGTAGAATTAACGGAAATCAGAAAGAAGGGATGAATTAGCAGGCCATGCTATGCTATCCATGAAGAATCTGGCGTTGAAACTTGTAGAACTAGGCGTTGACAAATTTTGATTATTGGATAGGGGACCTCTAAGGTATAAAAGCTTTGATTCCACTGTTGTATAGATGATTAACATTAGTAAAGTGGATAAAATTAACGTTTAGAAGTCACATAATGTCTATTTTCAATGCTTACAACCTTGTAAATCGTGTTATTCCAAGACTTAGATGTTTACCTAATAGTTGTAATAATAACGTTTTGTGTAATCATAAAAAAAACACGTTATAGTTCTATAAAAAAAATGGGCAAAATTGTTTGAGGCTCAACTCGACCCATTTAGAGGGGTTCTAAAGATGAAACTGTTTACCCTAGATGATGTAAGAGACGTGTATCTTTAGTACACATAACTAGAATGATATCAAAGTGCGTATAAGACTAATGGCTAGAACTCAGTTATAAGTGGTCTGCCGGTTTACATCATACGTGGAAAGTGGCGGTTGAAGCTACAAAAAATATACCTCTGGAGAAATGGAAGAGAATGGTGTAGCTTCCCTCCACAACACTCACAGAGCCGAAGAGCCTTAGCGCACGGAAGTCGCTCTTATTTATGGTAACGGTAATCCTGCCAGTAAAGGAACTCAACAAAAACTTCTGTTTACACAAAGTTATCCTGATTAGTTTTGCAAATCGATAATTTATCAAACGTGTTAAAAGGTGACACTTTTGATCATAATTTCAGACTGCTATAATATGATTACAAAAACACACAAGTCAAATGTGGGCAGGATTGAGATGTCGACGGTCAACACTTGTATTTTATTCTTATTTTTTTAAATAATTAATTAATGTATTAATGAGTTAATCAATTCAGATTTATTAGTCAATAATCCAAATAACCCGAATCAGATATCTTTTTAGTAAATACGAAATTGCTACTAATATACATGGAACCTGTTCTTTATCTGCAGTGGAAATTGAGCCACATAGGTGCCTGCATAATCAGTTAAAGAGATATCCACTATACCACAAATGTTATATCAAACTATCGATACCTACGAGTCATTCAACTAGTCAAATGTAGGCAGCGCAGAGATAAGATGCTACTGAAGCTTACAATCTTTGTATCTAGTCTGAATTTTCAAAATATCTTGGATGCCCTGTATAAAGATGATGTTTATCAGATAAACTACTCTAAAATGCTTCTAATCTTATCCGAAGTAAAACCAACCATTTGATGCTTTAAACAGCAAGAATCAATTTATGCATATATAATTGGCTATGATGCTGATATAAGCATCTAACTGTGTCAAAATTCCACTGTCTTTATCAATCTAATTACTTTCGGTTTCTTATAACTAAAATGTTGGGAATCTTGGTGTGGGGAACAAAAGGCTACATGGTCTCCACCTCTTCTGTATGCGTCCCGTTTTTTCTCATATTATCTCAAATAGGAATGTGTGACGAGGGGGGTCGTTGACATATTTAAACAGCAATCTAGACATGACTATTAAAAGCGTATCTTAAAAGGCCATAAAAAGGATCAAGATGCTAAGATGATCACATCTAATTCTCTCTTGTGACCCATTATATATTCCTACTCCAAATTTTCACATCTATACTACAAAAAATTCACATATAACACAAGTTAAACCGTCTTTTCTAAGAACCTAAGAATCATCGAACTTTTCACATCTATGCTACAAGAAATTCTCTAAAAAATCTAAGAATCATCGAACAGTTAAACCGTCTTTTCTAAGAGCCAATTCGTCATAATTTCATTAAGTCAATTGTAACAGTGTTTGAATTGTATATATAGTGTCGATTAGAGTCCCAATTTAAGTAAATTCACATATCACATAAAGAACAATAAAAATCTTAATTATAGTTCTCAGTTCCGAAGCTCAAGTAATTGTTCTGGTTTTAAGATAATGACCACAGTTACAAGGGTGGTTGCTGAAGAGCCAGTGGTGATATTCAGTAAAAATTCTTGTTGTATGTGCAGCTCCATTAAGACTCTTATTAATAGCTTTGGGGTGAATCCTACGGTTTATGAGCTAGATGAACATCCAAATGGGCAGCAATTGTTGACTGAGCTGAAAGCACTAGAATGTACAGCCAATGTGCATTGTTTTATAGGGCAAAACCTCATAGGTGGTGCAAATGAGATCATGTCGCTGCATCTCAAAGGAAAATTAGCACAGCTGCTGTGAAGTTAAAAGTCACATGGGTGAGCTCTAATGACGATAAAAGAGTTCTATAAACATCAGAAACTGTTCAGTCGGCATGTCGAGGTCTTTTAGCACAGTTTTCCTAAGTAATTATATGTGCACCTTTATTTTCAATGATTGATATATAAAGTAGTCATAAAATCTAAGTACTATTGTAGAGGCTTTCACGAGCAGATTGCCCTGAATGCCACCTTAGAGTGCTGTCCTTAATAAGATTTTTTTCCAATGTTTTACTTGAAGCCTTTGTCATGACCCAATTTAATCTCTGCAGTCTCCTAATGCATAACTTCAGGCCTTTTTTAATAAAATGAACCTGGAAAGAATGCATATTTTCGAGTACATATGATTGTGGGGCAACTGTAGTTTATTAATGACTTACGGGACAAAATCTAAATGCAACTTTCAACATGTTTGCCCAGTCTCCTTTTAGATATTTTTTAGATTTGGCCCGTTTAAAATCAACAAAACCCAAATCGACCCATTTATAAAAAAAACTGGATGAAACTGTCACATCTATTACCTTCACTACAATTAATTGTCTTCCACAACAGTGGAACTGGAGCTTTTATACCTTAGAGGTCCCCTATTCAATAGTCAATACCCAAAATATGTCAACGCTAGATTCATGTCAATGGCTGGCATCGCCTGCTAATCCAAACTTTCGTTCTGAATAACATTGATTTTACGGGTTTCTCATAAGGATTCTCATCTTTTACACGTCAACAAACTGAAAAGTGGTACATCCTCGAATTTTGCCTCTCCCACCAAAATAAAGAATATATGCTCCACCTATGTGGCTTCTATTGATGAGCCTGGATATATACTGTATGTGCCAAACTGCCAAATTGTATATAGCCAGGGGCGGAAGCACTTTGTAAGTAGGGGGGGCGGTGCCCTCCATAATTCGCCAAAAAACATCGATTTTTAGTGTAAAATTGACCTTTTTTTTAAAGTGCACCCCACCACAAAATCAAATTGCCCCCCATGTTAAAGCAAAACAGTGTAAAAACCTTATATCTTCGTCTTCATCTTTGTGTGCAAAACGACTTTTGTCAAGAAATTTTTTTTTTGCCCCCCGTCCTCTAACTTCCTGGTTCCACCACTGTATATAGCACCTATCACCGTTATCAAGCAAATCATCGCAACCACACACTTATACAAATTATAAAAAAAAGAATCCAAAAGGAACTTAACTTTTTCACCTATATTATTCTCTCTTTAACGTCACCTATATAAGAGTGAATGAAACATTCAAACTTCAACAAGTCAGCCTTCAAGTTTTAACAAACATATAAAAGCAATCAAGCATATTATAAATTCGTAAGCGTTTTCTTCGCATCATAACATGGATAGAGTGAAAAGTTTGGCATCTAAGAATGCTGCGGTGATCTTCACCAAAAGCTCGTGCTGCATGTGCCATAGTATCAAGGCACTATTCTATGAGCTTGGTGCAAGTCCTTCAATTCATGAAGTTGACCATGATGCGGATTTGGAGTGGGCCTTACGGAGGCTAGGTTGTAATCCTGCAGTTCCAGCCGTGTTTATAGGCGGTAAATATGTTGGTTCAGCTAAAGATATCATTTCACTTCATGTTGATGGGTCTTTGAAACAGAAGCTCATTGAAGCACGAGCTATCTGGTTCTAGCACGTATTAGCGTGGATCATAAGTGCTTATTATCTTTAACGTTGTGTTAAGATACTAAGAACCAAGTCTAACAGCCACTCTTTTTTTTTTATCGGCTTTGATGACTTGGTGTTATAGTCAAACCTGAAACAAGTTTGTTTCCTTTTTTTTGCTGTAAATCTTTGCTATCATGTGAGCTTGAATGTTTCTATGTTTTATATTGTACCACCATCTTACTATAGGTGATACTAAATCCTAAGCTAAGTATTGCATCACCTATACTACCCCCCCCCCCCCCCCCCCCCCCCCCCCCCCCCCCCCCCCCCCCCCCCCCCACCAACCCCCCCCCAAACACCACCAACACTATAAAAAGTATACTTGCATACTCGGTGAGAAAAACAATATATCGGAAATTGCTAGCAAAAAGTGAATAAACAGACTAGATGATAATATCTGACGTAGAAGTTGCATTCATCGTGAAACACTACATATAATATAGGCGATAAGGACAAGCATCCAATTATTGCTAGCAAGAATCATAACCACAGTGAAGGATGATGAGACCTTACTATTGCACATAACTGTTTTTGGCATTAGATTATTCCAAAGAAAGTATAGACAACTAATAAGCAGTTAACTAATATAATCTTTCAAGATGGGTCGATTTCGTTCAATGATAGCATTCCTTTTCCAGTTCATTACCGCTCTCTTAACAGTAGCATCAGCTTTGTCAATCTCCTCTGCGGAAAATTTGTGCTCTATAATCCCCAAAGGACCAGGTTGAAGTACTTTGACAACCGTCTCCATCTCCTGCTCAGCTTGCCTGTTGAAAAAACCGAAGGGTCTGAGTTAAAACCATTAAAAACGAGACTCAAAGTTGTTAAAAGTGAATTAACAAATATGATAAAAATGCAGAGCTAGTTGGGGCTAATTTAAAATGAACGATGTGACATATACACGGTTATCATTACTTTAAAACCATCCAGTGTCTTGATGATTGGAGAATGGCGTTTTAATTATCAATTTGAGCAACGTCGCAGCTCCAGATGAACAACGTGTATCAAGGACTTTAGGGTTCATCTGAAGTTTCAATGTTCTGGCTGTATTTAGCTTATCACCACCAGTTGAAACTTTATGTAAGGGTGATTATAGCAAAAGACTCCTATACCCTCTGATAACAATTACTACAATTTTACATGTGATGTACTGTTGGGTCTTTTGCCTGATTATACTATTTTAAGATAACCCAAACACTAAGCATGTCATAAGCCATAAGGTGCTTACGAAATATAAGCTTAAGCCCCAAACATAAGCCAAGACAAACACCCCCTAACAACCACAATGCAAATCGTCTATGCATATGTCCCGAATAATAAGCACCCACTTGTAAATTTCCACCAATTCATAAACGTTAAAGATAAACATATCGAATCAATGTACGTTTTAACCACTCAAGAAGCGGCTAGTTTTCGAACAACTCATGTAGTCACGCCAAACTTCAATGAAATGAAAGGTGGGTTGGTTCAAACCCGTGGATTAGTCGAAGTGAACCATTTAACTTAATTTGGGGAGAGGGTACAAAACTTAATTGGTACAGGATAACATCAAAGTATAAAAACCCATAAATTAACTTATTGTAAGAAGTAATCACAACATAAATATTCAATAAAAAAACATAAAGTAGTACCTGAAGAATCTGGAGAAAGGAAGCGACCTACCGATCCTGCTTAGAGATATTGGCGGCATATTTTTCTTTGGCTCAGGCAAATCATCGCAACCACACACTTATACAAATTTATAAAAAAAAAGAATCCAAAGGAACTTAAATTTTTCACCTATATATTATTCTCTTTCTCTTTAACGTCACCTATATAAGAGTGAATGAAACATTCAAACTTCAACAAGTCAGCCTTCAAGTTTTAACAAACATATAAAAGCAATCAAGCATATTATAAATTTGTAAGCGTTTTCTTCGCATCATAACATGGATAGAGTTAAAAGTTTGGCATCTAAGAATGCTGCGGTGATCTTCACCAAAAGCTCGTGCTGCATGTGCCATAGTATCAAGGCACTATTCTATGAGCTTGGTGCAAGTCCTGCAATTCATGAAGTTGACCATGATGCAGATTTGGAGTGGGCCTTACGGAGGCTAGGTTGTAATCCTGCAGTTCCAGCCGTGTTTATAGGCGGTAAATATGTTGGTTCAGCTAAAGATATCATTTCACTTCATGTTGATGGGTCTTTGAAACAGAAGCTCATTGAAGCACGAGCTATCTGGTTCTAGCACGTATTAGCGTGGATCATAAGTGCTTATTATCTTTAACGTTGTGTTAAGATACTAAGAACCAAGTCTAACAGCCACTCTCTTTTTTTTTTTGTCGGCTTTGATGACTTTGTGTTATAGTCAAACCTGAAACAAGTTTGTTTCCTTTTTTTTGCTGTAAATCTTTGCTATCATGTGAGCTGAATGTTTCTATGTTTTATATTTTCCTCTATTACATTTTCTTAGTCAACTATTTAGTAGTTTTCTTTATTATGTTTTCTTAGTCAAGAAGTCTAAGATGTCTTTTATTATAAATAGGGCATTAGGATTGTAATATTATTATGTGGAATGAATATTAAGTATTGTTTTGTTTATCAATAGGGGGTCCGGTTTATCTCATTAATATAAACCATCGGGGGGTCGGTTTATCCCATCAACATAAACCATCTATCTTGTTTATTTTCTTCTATCAATTCTATTATCGATCCGGTTCATATCTTGTACCACCATCTTACTATAGGTGATACTAAATCCTAAGCTAAGTATTGCATCACCTATTCTATATAAAAAAGTATACTTGCCTACTCGGTGTTAAACAATATATCAGAAATTGCTAGCAAAAAGTGAAGAAACAGACTAGATGATAATATCTGACGTAGAAGTTGCATTCATCGTGAAACACTACATATAATATAGGCGATAAGTCTCTTAACAGTAGCATTAGCTTTGTCAATCTCCTCTGCGGAAAATTTGTGCTCTATAATCCCCAAAGGACCAGGTTGAAGTACTTTGACAACCGTCTCCATCTCCTGCTCAGCTTGCCTGTTGAAAAAAAACGAAGGGTCTGAGTTAAAACCATTAAAAACGAGACTCAAAGTTGTTAAAAGTGAATTAACAAATATGATAAAAATGCAGAGCTAGTTGGGGCTAATTTAAAATGAACGATGTGACATATACACGGTTATCATTACTTTAAAACCATCCAGTGTCTTGATGATTGGAGAATGGCGTTTTAATTATCAATTTGAGCAACGTCGCAGCTCCAGATGAACAACGTGTATCAAGGACTTTAGGGTTCATCTGAAGTTTCAATGTTCTGGCTGTATTTAGCTTATCACCACCAGTTGAAACTTTATGTAAGGGTGATTATAGCAAAAGACTCCTATACCCTCTGATAACAATTACTACAATTTTACATGTGATGTACTGTTGGGTCTTTTGCCTGATTATACTATTTTAAGATAACCCAAACACTAAGCATGTCATAAGCCATAAGGTGCTTACGAAATATAAGCTTAAGCCCCAAACATAAGCCAAGACAAACACCCCCTAACAACCACAATGCAAATCGTCTATGCATATGTCCCGAATAATAAGCACCCACTTGTAAATTTCCACCAATTCATAAACGTTAAAGATAAACATATCGAATCAATGTACGTTTTAACCACTCAAGAAGCGGCTAGTTTTCGAACAACTCATGTAGTCACGCCAAACTTCAATGAAATGAAAAGGTGGGTTGGTTCAAACCCGTGGATTAGTCGAAAGTGAACATTTAACTTAATTTGGGAGAGGGTACAAACTTAATTGGTAAGGATAACATCAAACCCATAAATTAACTTATTGTAAGAAGTAATCACAACATAAATATTCAATAAAAAAACATAAAGTAGTACCTGAAGAATCTGGAGAAAGGAAGCGACCTACCGATCCTGCTTAGAGATATTGGCGGCATATTTTATAGAGTGCGATACGACTTATAAGGAGAGAAAAAAATGAAATCAATTGAGTGATGTGATTGTAAGCTGAGAATCACCGGTTCGAATTTTGCCGATCAAAAGAGTAGAAGAAAGTCAAGGTCATTTGGTGGCAGGCTGCTGACCGCATCTTTTGGTTTATTGTGGACAGCCCATCAAGATTCAAAGGCATCCGGCTCAAGCCCAATATTTACAAGTCCCAACAAACTTCAAGCAAATAAGGAGCGTTTGGTTTGTATTATGGAATCATAGGTTTGGAAATGGGTTCACAAATTCATTATCAATGAAAAGTTTAGAAAATGCCTATTTTTATGAGTTTCATACTTGTTTATAAAAACAAACTTATACACCAACTTTATTTAATATAAAAGTCATTCCCTTAATCTCATACCCTCAAACCGAACACACCTTAAGTTTCATATTCCTACTGAAGCTTGGAGGTGCATGGAAGACGAGGGGATGAAGTGGTTGACTTGCCTTTTCAATAAGATCTTCTCAAGCGCAAAGATGCCTGATGAATGGCGGCTTAGTGAAGTCATTCCCATTTACAAGAACAAGGGTGACGCGCGGTATCAAGCTCTTTAGCCACACCATGAAGCTTTGGGAGAGAGTTATCGAGAGAAGATTAAGAAGGGGGACGAGGGTGTCAGAGAACCAATTTGGGTTTATGTTGGGAAGGTCCACGACCGAGGCAATTCACCTTCTCAGAAGCCTTATGGAGAAGTATAGGGAAAGACAAAGAGACTTGCATATGGCTTTTCTAGACCTGGAAAAGGCCTATGACAGTGTCCCGCTTGAGGTGGTTTGGAGAACCCTAATAGATAAGGGAACACCAATGAGATACTTAAGAGTCATACGGGATAGGTACGAGGGGGCGAAGACCCGCATACGAAACTCAGTGGGGAACACAGAGTTTTTCCATGTGGAAGTAGATCTTTATCAAGATTCAGCCATTAGCCCATACCTCTTCGCCTTAATAATGGATGAGCTATCGCGAGGGATCCAAGAGAACATCCCTTGGTGCATGATATTTGCAGATGATATTGGGTTGATTGTAGAATCGGCGAAAGGGTTAAACAACAAACTTGTGAGTTGGAGGGAGGCACTAGAAGACAATGGCCTACGGGTAAGTAGAGAGAAGACGGAATACCTTAGATGTGATTTTGGTATGTACGAGGTCGTCCACCAAGAAATGGATATTCGTATCGGAGATCGGATCTTTCAACCAACGAAGTCTTTTATATATTTTGGTTCGGTGATACATAGATCAGGAGGAATAGACTAAGACGTTGCCCACCGTATTAGAGTAGGTTGGGTGAAATGGAGGACGGCCTCATGAGTCCTATGTGATAGGAGAATTCCCTTAAAGCTAAAGGTAAAATTTTATAGGGTCGCGATTAGACCAACTATGTAGTATGGCTCAAAGTGCTGACCGATCTCGAAAGCTCAAGCGAAGAGGTTGGAAGGGGCGGAATTGAGAATGCTAAGGTGGACTTGTGGTAAAACCATGGTAGACATGATACCGAACGGAGTTTTCAGAGCATAAATTGATGTCGATTCTATAATCGACAAGATGAGGGAAGGAAGGTTGAGATGGTTTGGGCATGTCAAGAGGAGACCTCAAACTGCAGTACTGCACCAATTAGGAGAGTTGAAGCTTTGTTAGTGTAAGTGCTGAATTAAATGAATATCATATAAACAAATATAAACGCAGCGAATCAAGCACCTATCAACGGATCCATAGAGTCATATGATCAATCAAAATAAAATCAATAATTATTACCTTTGTAGCGTGATCGGTAGAATCAATGAACAACCTTCACTTGTACCCGATCTATCGAAGAAACCAAGTGACCAAAGTAGATCACATCTATGAATATCCACACTACACTTCACCGTATACCAATAGATGCTAGTCTTATAACCATGTAACCTCACAATACACCTTGAATAAACTAGATTGATCAAGAAAAACTACAAACCCTAAAAGGGTTGTGTTTGTGTCGTGTTTTTCAAAGGAGAGAAGGGGATATTATTTGGTAAATTTGTTATACCATAATTAGGAGATATCCCTCATATATATAACAAATAAATTTGATATTATCCCTTTCCTACACCACTTGAGTGGCCGACCCCCATATGGGCTTTATGGGCCTCCTCATTTGTTTTCCATGTCCAGTTAACAAAGTACACTACTTAGTTATCATAGGCCCAATATTGATCTCACGTTACGTAGGTTGTTTATATAACATAAATACAATAAACACGATATATAAAGTGGTACCTCAGTATATATGTGTGTGACCTCATAGGCTCACATGTCTCCAGTCGTATATTATTTATTATGACATGAGCATATTCCAACAACTCCCACTTGCGCACGTCATAATAATCAAGTAATAATACAAGCAAAGGTTAACGTCTAGCAACACGTCAATGCCCCCAAAAACATATGAGGATTGTTTCTTAAACATCGTATTTCAAATAGTTTAGATATCAATCATCCTTTTGTTACAAATACTATGTTAAACATTAGACATGGATCATGAGTCATTCAAGTGCTTAACGATTCTGTTTCTTAATATAGACATTGAACTAGATTACCAAATTAATCAAGTATCATTTTAATTACATTTGGGTGCGGCAACACATACATATGTTCAAATAATCGAGGGGCCCAGTAGTATCTAACTCCAAAACATGTGAAGGAACAAATCCTATTTTGACTGCACGTGTCCGTCATGTGTTTCACATCCCTCCTGAAAATGGCCTTTATAGCAGCCTTCAACAAGTCAGCATTGAACCATATCTAAGATTAATATTCCACATACACAAAACCTACTTGCATCTCAAGTCTGAGGATGAGAGACATAACCGCTTGTGAGATTCACTATTGACGCTGATCCATGTAGTGATATCTCGTATGTTGGGTCAGTCTAATGTTCATCCAATGAAGAACATATGAGTTTGGCGGTATCATCCTTTAACATTCATACTATATGAATATGACTGAACACTCACATTTGATACTCCCGTATCATCAACTGATAATGGATAATTTAAAATAAATAAATTATTCATGGATTTAAACATGCTAATATAGAACACAGTTGTATAAATGAAGACGATCATACCAGGTATATCAATTCATTGTATTATACAACTGCTTAACGTTCCATTATCCAAATACTAAAAAACAGATATACATGAGACTACTAGCAGGTCGAAGTTCAATGTTCCTAGCATGATAAACATGTTTGGTACAAGGCATTGACTTTGTAAAAAGTTCTAGCTAAGTTGTCATCTGAGTGAACTTTGAGAATACTTGTTTCAAAACTTACAAGTAGTGAAGGTTTTGAATAATACGATGATTGTCATTTTGTATATGTGCGTTCAAGTGCTAATATAATAATACTAGCATCGCCACAATACATTATAGAGGTTGTTTGAAGCAAGCAAAACACCTATTTAAGACAGTCTTCTTGACAGCTTCCCAAACTGTAAAGTATTCTTATTCTTTAATGAATAGTGCAACAATGCTTTCAATCAAGCACGTCTAGTCAACAATATTATCATTTATGATGAAATCCTGCTATGACTAGGATTGTGAATCATCTCAATCAAAATAAGCATTAGTGTATAAACTCAACACTAATCTCCTTATTAAAAATCCGTAAACAATGAACATGTCTTCAGTCCTTTGCAGGCCTTTTAGAATGTTCTTTTAATAGTAGTCTAATGACTTTCACTTAGTTACTATGGTTTTTGATTCATCTTGCATTCATGCAAGTGTTACATTTAGTCTAATACATATCATGACACACATAATGAAACTTTTAGCTAAACTAAACATTTTCATGTATGTGTTCAATCTCATCAGGTAAGATAGAAGTTTGAGTCTTGCTCAATGATGTGTCATATTATGTTACACTTATTAATCGCGTATGTCTATCCTAATAAACATATGCTCCAAGGTTGTATGTTTTATTTCGTATATCTCTCGATAGAAATATTATTCCAAACTAAGGATTAAAATCCAACTTAGGTGAAATATCATTTCCAATATGTTGACAACATATGAGATATAAGAAAGACAAAACATAATGCTCCGACTAGCTTTAAGGTATACTCAGGAGTTATCTTTGTTTCAATCAAAATAAAATTATTGATTTAAACTTAAGATTCTAGCTCCTATATGCATGCTTCGATCTACACTTAGATTTTTGCAGCTTGCACATTTTCTAAAGATAACTTAGATTCAAAAACCCTTTTGATTACACACCGTCCTCGAAAAGGTAATCATTCAAGAAGGAGTTCTGAAATCCAATTTCCATATTTCATATTCATGAAATCAAGTATGGTAATTAATATCTTTATTCATGTAACGCTTGCAAGGAAAAGAAGCTTTAATTATAGTCAATCGCTTGAGTATAAGTAAAACCCTTATCACAAGGCATGCGTTTAAATGTGTGTACATTTTTGTCCATATTAGTCTCCTCCTAAAAGAACCAATTTAACCTCTCAATCTTACTAATTGGTGAAAGATCAATCAAATGTAAAACCCCAAAACCGGGTTTTAAGTATTTAATTACGAAAAGGCCATTAGATAAGTTTGACTATGACTTTAGTAGCCTAAATGAGCTAAGGGACTTAAGTTGTTGCCTGCCAGAACTAATACGGCGTATTGGTAAGAGTGAATACAGCGTATTGATATATGAATGGATGTGGCATATCTAGAATTATAAATACAGAGTATTGGAAGTATAACATGGATACGGAGTATCCATAGGAATGGATACGACGTATTGGTTAAGTCAAACCATATGTAATAATGGTTTTAGAAAAATATTGTGTGTCACAACTAGGAATAAAATAGACTTAAGGGACTAGATGTCACACCTCCAGACGAGGCCTGGACGGAATACGTGTCCGAGGGCGTGACGTCATAACAATCCGAACACAAAGCGATAAAGAATGACCACTAATCATGGACGTTTAAAAAAGGTGTACTCGTTGCATAAAGAAAATTAATTTAAGTTTTACAACCGATCATATGAAAGTTAAATGTAGCGGAAGCATAACAAAGTTTGATAATGATAACGAGTATATAAATAGATAAGTCTTAAAATTGGCGCACATAGCACATAGACTCCAATTAGCATCAAGGATCAAGCCAAGCTAAGCACCTGAGAAAACATGTTTAAAACGTTAACATAATGTTGGTGAATTCATAGGTTTAAGTTAGTACAAGAGTAGACCACAAGATTTCAAAACGTATACGACTACTATAACAGATACAACATCACATAAAAAGTATTTACTGTTACGCTAAGCTCATGACACCGATGCTAATAACAACAGGGCATATCATATCATGCCACATAGTATTCCTGCCCTAACTGGTGTCCCAAACCAAAGACCACCACAACGCACAATCGACATGACATATATATGTTTGTTCTTCGTTAAGTGGAACCAAAGCAGATAGGGTTAATTAGTCCCAATAGTTCTATTTATTCATTCGCGCTCACTTAACCAATCCAATTGGCCATAGGTGACTAACGGTTCATGATAGTTCAGGCAATAATGGTTTGTAAGCAACTTAGGCAACACATAAACATGTAAAACTCACGTTAAGAACTTGTGTCCAATTTTAAAAGCAAACAATGTTTCTCACCCTAAAGTCTAAAGCATTTGTAAATCGGTAAAAACGCGGGGCTATAAACTAACCTTAAGCAAGTGGTGAATCGATAATCAACGGAGAAGCAATAAAGCCGAAGGATCCTACACGCGGCCTAAATAAATGACGCGTCTTAGGAAAACGAAAGATAACCGAAACATGTACGATACGCTTTCAAGAGAAAAGACATCCATGTGTGTTTGTGTTTTAGTTTATTTAATAAGGTATGACTAAATAAAATTATAGAGTTTTTCGTTAAGTTCCGACGTTTATCCGAAAATTGCCATTTTTAGTAACTTTCTATTTTGGGTAAGTTTTTAGTTTCGGGACGTTAATACCGTCCCCTATAAAGTGATATATCCATTTTTCCTAAACGCACTATCTCGACCTAAACGCTTAACTTGTATGTTCACTTAACTAATATATGCTAAAATATATCATTTTTAGAAACCCTACATTTTTGTTAGTCTCGACATCACATAAATATGTTCATGACATTTCTAAAGTTTCTAATCAATATCTTAAAGTTTCTATATGTTTCGTGATGGTTTTAAAAGCTCAAATAAGCCCGAAAGTGTCCATAAACCTTATTTCTTAATCCCAACAGCGACTACATTGTTTATTTTTCCAAAAAAGTTTTTTGTTTCATACGTCATTTCGCCATACACTTGGCCGTTATAGTCCGTTTTTAGTGTTTAGTATCGGAAATCAAATCTATCTATACGAAACGAGCTATCCAAAAACTACTTTTTCGACTATTGAAAACATTTTTAAGTGTCCTACAACCTCATTTACATTTTCAATCAGTAACTCATATTTTCGAAAATGTACCATAAACTTAACCATAGACTCAACCATAAGACCGCCATAGTGTCTAGTCCAACCTAACTTCTTTTTCGCCAAAACTAACCAATACAACCACTCTTAATCTATCCTAACCTCATCATATCTATTGTTGCAACCCACTTTTCAACTCATCTCACCATAGCTTATAAAAGAACAAACATAATACTTCTATTTTTATAAAAGTTGACAAGATATTTTTATCATTTCTTTTTAAAAAGTAACACAAACACATGGATTCTTAAACATGAACAATATTCATAAGAATAAAGGAAATGAAATAAGAGATGGGTCAAGGATGCTTACAAGAATGAAGACACAAGTAGAGAATCACAAGATCTATACCCAAAATGATTAGATCTATAAAAAAACCCACTTATAAAATTAGAAACCCTAATTTTATAACCTTGAGAAAACCCTTGGAAATCAACCAAACAACACTTGGATATAACTTAGATAACCTTGGAAATTAGCCTAGATTACTTGGATCTTGGAGGAAATCAAGAGAAATGAAACCTTAAGAGGGTGTTGGTTTGGCCATGGGTTTCAAGAGAAGAGGAAGAGAAGAGATGAATTTTTGAAGAGGCAAGAAATGATATGAGAACCCTAAGTTATGATTTAGTGTGATATATATAGGACCAAGCACTTGAGGTTTAGGGTTTTATGTGGCCACATGGGACTCAACCACACTAAGGGTGTGTGTGGTCTTGGGTTCGGCTGAAACTCGCCACAAGGACCCAAATGGGTTTAATTTTTAAGTCATGGCTCACAATGGATGCATAGGTTGGTCTTTAGTTGGTCAAATGAAGTCAACAATGTGTAAGAGTTCACATGTTTGAGGTTGCATGGGATGTCTACACATGAGAGTGATACTCTCATGTATCACTTTCTATACTTGCATGCACACGTGGGTGGGATTTTCAAAATAAGATGCCTTTTATTTAATTTTGAGTTCAAGGTGATATAGTTATGGATTTGGGCGTCTGAATTTATAAAGGGGGAAGATATGAACGAATTTTTTGACTTGCAAACACGAGACATACGATAACTAGAGTTTACATGAAAAGGTTGCGGGTTTTTGGGGTCCCGTTTGGTCAAAAACGCAAAAAAAGCAATTTAAAAGATAAAACCCTAAAATTAATATCGGAAGTGATTAAAAATCATGAAACACTTAGAAACGTTAAAATATCTCATATAAAGCCTAAATTAATTAATAACCGATGCCGGGACGCGCCCGATGACGCTTTTCAAATTTACGCGGTTTAACTTCCCGGTAAACTGTCAGATTCAAACGTAACATGTAAAAGTCAAAGATAATAGTCGGAAAGGTTTAAAAATGTTGACCTGAAATTTACGGGGTGTGACATCCTTTCTCCGTTAAAAGAACTTTGTCCTCAAAGCTTAGGACGTAGCTTGAGACGCGGATTCAGGGTTAGCGAAAAGATGAGGGTACTTTTTCTGCATTTGGTCTTCGCGCTCCCAAGTATACTCGGGACCTCTTCTTGAATTACGACGGACCTTCACGATTGGAATGCGACTTTTCTTCAAACGTTTAACTTCGCGGTCCATAATTTCAACTGGTTCTTCAATGAAATTGAGCTTGTCTTCGACGTGGATTTCGTCCAACGGAATAGCGAGTGGTTCATCGGATAAGCACTTCTTAAGGTTTGAGATGTGAAAGGTACTATGAACATGGCTTAGTTGCTCGGGTAACTCAAGTCGATATGCAACCGTTCTAACTTTGGCGAGGATCTTAAAAGGTCCAATATAACGAGGGTTCAGCTTTCCCTATTTTCCGAAACGTATCGCTTCTTTCCAAGGCGATACTTTCAACATAACCTTTTCCCCAACTTGAAACTCCAATGGCTTACGTCTCTTATTAGCGTAGCTCCTTTGTCGATTACGTGAAGCTTGTAGACGATGTTTGATTTGGATGATCTTCTCTGCTGTTTCACGAAAAATTTCTGTGCCAGTGAGTTGAGCGTCTCCCACCTCAGCCCAACAGATGGGCGAATGGAATTTGCGAACATACAACGCCTCAAAAGGTGCAGCTTTAATACTCGTATGATAGCTGTTGTTGTAGGAGAACTCTATCAATGGTAGATGTCTGTCTCATCCCTTTCCGAAGTCCATCACACACACTCGTAGCATGTCTTTTAACGTTTGGATGGTCCTCTCACTTTGACCATCTGTTTGTGGATGGTAAGCCGTACTCATATCCAATTGAGTACCTAGGGCTTCGTTCAACGATTTCCAGAAAGGATACGTAAACTTACTGTCTCGATCAGAAATAATCGAAACTGGCACTCCATGTCTCAAGACTACTTCCTTCAAGTATTGTCTCGTCAACTTCTCAATTGTGTCGATTTCCTTCATTGGTAAGAAATGGGCAGACTTTGTGAGTCGGTCTACAATTATCTAAATTGTATCTTGACCAGACGTCGTCTTAGGTAACTTAGTAACGAAATACATAGTAATGTTCTCCCATTTCCATACTGGGATTACAGGTTGAACCAAAAAAATCGGATGGTTTTTGGTATTCTGCTTTAACCTTTGTACAAGTCATGCATTTATTGACATACGTGGCAATTTTTGCTTTCATGTTGGGCCACCAGTATAACTTCTTCAAATCTTGATACATCTTGTCCGATCCAGGGTGGATCGGATACTTTGACTTATGCGACTCGTGCATAATCAAAGCTCTCAAGTTACCAAAACATGGTATCCAACTTCTATTCTTCAAACACAACGTTCCGTCGGCACGTGGCTCCAGATTCTTAATCATGCCATACAAATCTTCTGTTCCATAATTCTCTTCCTTTCTTGCCTCAACCTGAGCATTCAAGATCTGCACAGGGAGGTTTAAACCAATTTTCATAACCAAGGCTCGAACTCCTAGTGGCTTAGGTCTGCTCTTTCGGCTCAACGCATCAGCCACCACATTCACCTTTCTCGGGTGATAACGTAACTCACAGTCGTAGTCACTTAACAGCTCTAACCATCTACGTTGTCTCATGTTCAACTCTTTCTGATCTAGAATATGTTGCAAACTCTTATGGTCAGTGAACACAACGCACTTCGTGCCGTAAAGGTAATGCCTCCACATCTTGAGAACGAACACCATAACTCCCAATTCCAAATCAAGTGTCGTGTAGTTCTTCTTATGGATTTTGAGTTGGCGGGATGCATAAGCTATGACTTTCTCCTTCTGCATCAACACTGCGCCTAATCCCTTGTGAGAAGCATCACAATATACTACAAAGTTTTCACTTCCTTCGGGCAATGCCAAAATCGGTGCACTACATAACTTTTGCTTCAATGTCTGGAAAGTAGTTTCCTCCTTTTTACCCTAATTGAACTTTACACTTTTCTGAGTCAGCTTCGTCATAGGCTTGGCAATCTTGGAGAAACCTTTGATAAATCGTCGGTAGTAACCGGCAAGACTTAGAAATTGGTGAATTTCTGTTGGAGTCTTGGGTGATTCCCAATCCCTGATTGACTCAATCTTCGCAGGATCAACATGAATGCCTTCGAATCAATCACGTGTCCAAGAAATTGTACCTTCGACATCCAAAAGTTTCACTTCGAGAACTTAGCGTACAATTCTTCCTTCTTGAGCAACTCTAAAATTAGTCTAAGATGTGCATCATGTTCTTCCTTAGTCTTTGAGTAGATCAAGATATCATCGATGAACACGATCACAAATTTATCTAAGTATGGTCTGCATACTCGGTTCATCAAGTCCATGAACACTGTCGGCGCGTTAGTCAACCCGAAGGGCATCACTTGGAACTTGTAGTGACCATAGTGGGTCCTAAACGCCGTCTTTGGAATATCCTCGTCACGAACTCTGAGTTGGTGATAACCAAACCTCAAGTCGATCTTCGAGTACACACTTGATCCTTGCAACTGATCAAACAAGTCGTCGATTCTCAAAAGTGGGTATCAATTCTTTACAGTAAGCTTGTTAATTTCGCGGTAGTCGATACACATTTAAAAAGAGCCGTCTTTCTTTTTTACAAACAAAACCGGATCTTCCCAGGGTGAGGAACTTGGTCTTATAAATTCTTTTTCAGAAAGTTCTTGTAGTTGGGTAAACAATTCTTCCATTTCCGATGGTGCTAATCTATACGGGGCTCGAGCTACAGGCGCAGCTCCTGGGACTAAGTTGATTTGGAATTCAGCTTGTTGTATTGGTGGTAATCTAGGTAAGTCTGTTTTCTTTCACCGTAACCTGCGCCAGAAATAGGTGACAACCTTTCTCCATATACTTCTGGGCCTTTACACATGATATAATGCTCAACGTTGATTTCTTCTCCTTGTCACTTTTGTCTCTTTGAACTATCAGAATTTCATTTCCTTAAGGAATACGCACTATCTTCTCGTCACAAACAATCACTACATGATTCTTTGCTAACCAATCCATGCCGATGATAACGTTAAAACTACCCAAATCTATGGGCATCATGTTGATATTAAATGGATGTCCTAACAATCCTAATGTACAGCCTCTAAGCACAGTGCTGGTTTCTGAATTTTTTTCGTCAGCTAGCTCGACAGCGTAGCTAACGTCTAAGGCAGAGGGAATGATATCTAGCAATGTACTAAAAGTATTTGATACGAAACTTCTATCGGCACCCGAATCAAATAACATATAAGCATGATGATCGTTGAGAAGGAACGTACCCGTGATAGTGTTGGAACCCGGATTAGCGTCACCTCCTCCTAAGACATATGATTTGCCTCTTGCATCAGGAACTATTACTTTGTTCCCACGGTTTTGGTTCTTGACTTTGGGATAATCCTTTCGGTAATGTCCTTATACTCCACATTCAAAACACGTAACGACTCCCTGATTCAGCCCTGGAGTTCATTGAGTAGTTACAGTCACAACAGACCTGCAATCCCTGGCCAGATGTCCAATCCTCTTACAGTTATGACACTTAGCAGTACACTGTCCTTCGTGGTGTAGCTTACACCTATTGCAGAAAGGAAGTGTTCCTCCATAACCATTCTTCTCATTCTTACTAGCTGTATAAGCTCTAGCAACATTCTGACCTCCAGTATTATGTTGTTTGTGGGGTGTTTGTTGCCCATGGTTGCCTCTATAGTTGTTGTCCAATCTCCTCTTATTCTCTGCGTTTCTTACAGCATAGCCCTTCAACTTTTTATCCATTAAGTGGTTGGCAATTCGAACAACATCTTGTAGTCTCGTAGGTTCTGCAGCAATCACATTTCCTTGGATATTATCGGGAAGACCTCTAATGAATTTCTCCACCCGATCTTCCTCCTCGGGGACCATTAGTAGCCATGTCATTGTTCTTCACCGACAAATTCCACAACTCGATTTCCATCTTTTGGATCTCATTTCTCAGGCAATACACTTCAGTCATCAGCTTCAACAACTCTCTCCATGATAAAGCGTATGCAACATCAGTTTCGATGGTTCTCTTGTGAGAATTCCACCAGGTTAATGCACTGTCGAGTAAAGTGCAGGTAGCATACTTCACCTGATATCTTTCCGGACAGTTGATGATGTGAAACACAGTTTCCATCTTTTCACTCCATCTTATCAACCCAACCACTCCTTTTGTTCCTTTAAAACTCAATGGTTGACATTTCATGAAATCTTGGTAAGTACATTCACGAGCACAAGGCCTATCGCCTCTTCCATTCACATTACGGTTCTCATTACCGTCACCGTCGTCGCCTCTATTGTTTCCATTTCTAGTACCATTTCCATTACCATCTCCTCCTCCATTATCATTCACATTCCTGAGTCTAAGATCTCGGTTAACCCGACGAGCCTCTAGAGTTGCGTCCACACGTTGGTTGATCATTTCTTTAATTGCGGAAGGGGTCATCCCGGAACGAGTGTTAGTCATTGTTCTACATCACAAGACACAACCCGTGGTGAGATTTTGAAACAATACACGATTATTAGATAACGATCATTTAATACATGCTATGAAATAATATTATAATTACAACACGATTGCCAAAACGAATAAATAACAATATAGATAAATAGGCGAGAGAATCAAAACAAGCTTTTCATTACATGAATAAAAGCACAATTCGGTTACAACAAAATCCAAAATAGGTACATGATCTACAATTATTTCTACTGCTAACATCTAGACCTAACCATCAGTCTAGTGTCCTACATGATCATGGTACTACTAGTCTAAGGGCAAAAACCCAAATGTCTCTCAACATACGACTCCAACCTCCTAAGTCTCCCCCGAGTATCATCACGATCCCTACGAACCTGACGAAACTCCTCCTATGAAAGAGACATATGAAGTCGAAGACTGTTCACATGATCCCTCTCGATATCTAACATAGCATGAACCTTAAGGTTCTCCAACCTCAAGCTCTCAATCCTCTCGATCATACCAACTCTCTGTCCCCTAGCTATCAGTTAATCGGCCTCTAACCATCTTTGAACAGTCTCAATCCTGACAGTCCTATCAATACGAACCTTAGACATGTGATGGTAAAAGTCAAGCACAGCATCATCCAAGTCAATCGGCATATCCTCGAATGACCTAACAATGCCATCCCTAGTGCCAGACGAATCAGAAGAATCCTCTCCAGCTGGCTCTACAATATCCTCCTCAACTATTGGTGCCAACATCGGGTCGATACCTACCTCAACCTTGTCTCCAGCACTGGTGTCAGCCTCATACTCCTCGGTGTCATCCTTGACATCCCTAGGGTCAATCTCAACATGATCTCTAACATCATCCCCATCACCAATACCCAACTTTATATCAACTTCAGTCTCTATAGGATCAATCTCGATATCCTCTTCTATGCTAGCCTCAGACAAATATGAATCTCTGAACCTCTTACGAGGTGGTAATAGATCAGTACGCGTAGAAGCTAACGATCCCATAACTGGAGTAGATGATGGTACATAATCAACCGGGGATCTATATCTCTTGTGAGATGGTCCAGCAGAATGTGAAGAGGAATGCAGTGGTCTCTCTGATGAATCTCCTGATGGTGACTCTGATGTAGTCGGTGGATACAAAGTAGATAATGGAGTAGCACACCAACAACGAAATGCCTCACTACGTCATGGTGCTCTCCTCGAAGGGTAACCCAATCTAGGTGATACATCTCTAGTCGAAGATCTAGAATGAGCCTGATCTGGTGCATCCAAACCCGAAGAATGAACTGGCGAAGAATCCGAAGATGAACTAGAAGAAGATGGGTGGTGGTCTGAAGAACGAGGTGATGTACGCCTCCATGCTAATCTACGAGCTGGTAAAGGTCCAACTCTCTTCCTCGCAGTCAAAAACTTACACGGCCCATTAAGATGGGTGCGGTAAGGTCGACCAAAAGGAATAGCCTCCCCGGGTCGGATAAGAATCGCTGACCGTCGACGAATCCTGGGTGGGGCAGTAATAGGAGCAATAGGAAACTCAAATGATGATGATGGACATGATGCTACCTTGCTCCTTCAACGAGCAACAACCATCACATATGGATCCTGAGAAGGTGGTCCATCAGAAGAATCAGGAGCCTCAAAAGAATCGGTGCATAAGAATGGTGAAATAGCTAGTAGCGGGGAAATGTGCTCTGGTGAAGACATCTCATCTGGTGAATCAGAATCAGAATCCAAATAGGGAACCAGGCCACACAATCCAGTGGGTGAAGCAACATGAGTCGTCTCAACCACAGGAGCGGCAGATGAAATAACAGGAGCAATAGCAGAAGTCTCTGGAGCAACCACAGAAGTAGAAAGAATAACAGTAGGAATATCACCAAAAAGAATAACCCGATAGGGCGGTGATCCAACACTCTCATCCGAAGAATCAGAAGAAATAACAATAGCTGAAGCTGCCATGATCTGCACAAGCAAAAGTTTATATAAATCCCCTTTATATGAAACCATGCAAGGAATAAAGAAATGATGAAATGAATCGCAAGGTAAATATGGCCATATATAATAGTCTCAAGTATATATAGAAATCTTATATATATGTATAGCGAGGATAGATAACACGTAAGCACAAATAGAGGCACATATGATCACATACTGGTTATAAACAAGACCTAGTATAACTACCTGGTTCTCTATAACCTTGGCTCTAATACCAATCTGTCACACCCCCAGACGGGGCCTGGACGGAATACATGTCCGAGGGCATGATGTCATAACAATCCGAACACAAAGTGATAAAGAACGACCACTAATCATGGACGTTTATAAAAGTTATACTCGTTGCATAAAGAAAATTAATTTAAGTTTTACAACCGATCATATGAAAGTTAAATGTAGTGGAATCATAACAAAGTTTAATAATGACAACGAGTATATAAATAGATAAGTCTTGAAATCGGTGAAGTCACATAGCACATAAACTCCAGTTAGCATCAAGGATCAAGCCAAGCTAAGCACCTGAGAAAACATGTTTAAAACGTCAACATAATGTTGGTGAATTCATAGGTTTAAGTTAGTACAAGAGTGGACCTCAAGATTTCAAAACGTATGTGACTACTATAACAGATACAACATCACATAAAAAAGTATTTACTGTTACGCTAAGCTCATGACACCGAAGCTAATAACAACATGGCATATCATATCATGCCACATAGTATTCCTGCCCTAACGAGTATCCCAAACCAAAGACCACCACAACGCACAATCGACATGACATATATCTGTTTGTTCTTCGTTAAGTGGAACCAAAGCAGATAGGGATAATTAGTCCCAATAGATCTATTTATTCATTCGCGCTCACTTAACCAATCCAATTGGCCATAGGTGACTAACGGTTCATGATAGTTCGGGCAATAATGGTTTGTAAGCAACTTAGGCAACACATAAACATGTAAAACTCACGTTAAGAACTTGTGTCGTATTTTAAAAGCAAACAATGTTTCTCACCCCAAAGTATAAAGCATTTGTAAATCGGTAAAAACGTGGGGCTATGAACTCACCTTAAGCAACTGGTGAATCGATAATCAACGGAGAAGTAATAAAGCCGAAGGATCGTATACACGACCTAAATAAACGACGCGTCTTAGGAAAACGGAAGATAACCGAAACTTGTACGATACGCTTTCAAGAAAAAAGACATCCATGTGGGTTTGTGCTTTAGTTTATTTAATAAAGTATGACAAAATAAAAATGATAGAATTTTTTGTTAAGTTCCGACGTTTATCCAAAAATTGCCATTTTTAGTAACTTTCTATTTTAAGTTTTTAGTTTCGGGACGATAAAACCGTCCCCTATAAAGTGATATATCCATATTTCCTAAACGTACTATCTCGACTTAAACGCTTAACTCATATGTTCACTTAACTAATATGTGCTAAAATATATCATTTTTAGAAATCCTACATTTTTGTTAGTCTCGACATCACATAAATATGTTCATGACATTTCTAAAGTTTCTAATTAATATCTTAAGGTTTCTATATGTTCGTGAAGGTTTTCAAAGCTCAAATAAGCCCGAAAGTGTCCGTAAACCTTATTTATTAATCCAATCAGCAACTACATTATTTGTTTTTCCAAAAAGTGTTTCAAAACTCATTTCGCCATAACTTGGCCGTTTAAAGTCCGTTTTTAGTGTTTAATATACGGAAATCTATCTATACGAAACGAGCTATCCAAAAACTATTTTTTCGACTATTGAAAACATTTTTAAGTTTCCTACAACCTCATTTACCTTTTCAATCAGCAACTTATATTTTTGAAAATGTACCATAAACTTAACCATAGACTCAACCATAAGACCGACATAGTGTCTAGTCCAACCTAACTTTTTTTCGCCAAAACTAACCAACACAACCACTCTTAATCTATCCTAACCTCATCATATCAATTGTTGCAACCTACTTTTCAACTCATCTCACCATAGCTTATAAAACAACAAACATAATACTTCTATTTTTATAAATGTTGACAAGATATTTTTATCATTTCTTTTTAAAAAGTAAAACAAACACATGGATTCTTAAACTTGAACAATATTCATAAGAATAAAGGAAATGAAACAAAAGATGGGTCAAGGATGCTTACAAGAATGAAGACACAAGTAGAGAATCACAAGATCTATACCCAAAATGACTAGATCTATAAAACCCACTTATAAAATTAGAAACCCTAATTTTATAACCTTGAGAAAACCCTTGGAAATCAACCAAACAACACTTGGATATAACTTAGATAACCTTGGAAATGAGCCTAGATTACTTGGATCTTGGAGGAAATCAAGAGAAATGAAACCCTAAGAGGGTGTTGGTTTGGCCGTGGGTTTCAAGAGAAGAGGGAGAGAAGAGATGAATTTTTGAAGAGGCAAGAAATGATATGAGAACCCTAAGTTATGATTTAGTGTGATATATATAGGACCAAGCACTTGAGGTTTAGGGTTTTATGTGGCCACATGGGACTCAACCACACCAAGGGTGTGTGTGGTCTTGGGTTCGGCCGAAACTAGCCACAAGGACCCAAATGGGTTCAATTTTTAAGTCATGGCTCACAATGGATGCATAAGTTGGTCTTTAGTTGGTCAAATGAAGTCAACATGTGTAAGTATCACATGTGAATGTTGCATGGGATGTCTACACATGAGAGTGACACTCTCATGTGTCATTTTCTATACTTGCATGTACACATGGGTGCATGTTTCAAAAATAGATGCCTTTTATTTAATTTTGAGTTCAAGGTGATATAGTTATGGTTTTGGGCGTCCGAATTTATGGAGGGGGAAGATATGAACGAAATTTTTGACTTGCAAACACGAGACATACGATAACTAGAGTTTACACGAAAAGGTTGCGGGTTTTCGGGGTTCTGTTAGGTCAAAAACGCGAAAAACGCAATTTAAAAGATAAAACCCTAAAATTAATATCGGAAGTGATTAAAAATCACGAAACACTTAGAAAAGTTAAAATATCTCATATAAGGCCTAAATTTATTAATAACCGATGCCGGGACGCGCCCGATGACGTTTTTCAGATTTACGCGGTTTAACTTCCCGGTAAACTGTCAGATTCAAACGTAACATGTAAAAGTCAAAGATAAATAAATCATAAAAGGTTAAAAAATGATTGACCTGAAAATTACAGGAGTTGACATCCATTCCCGTTAAAAGAGCTTTGTCCTCAAAGCTCAGGACGTAGCTTGAGACGCGGATTCAGGGTTAGCGAAAAGATGAGG
Source organism: Tanacetum coccineum (assembly GCA_026074375.1). Lineage (NCBI taxonomy): Eukaryota > Viridiplantae > Streptophyta > Magnoliopsida > Asterales > Asteraceae > Tanacetum > Tanacetum coccineum. The sequence continues at coordinate 29,708 of BQNB010072522.1, forward strand.
GTACTTTTTCTGCATTTGGTCTTCGCGCTCCCAAGTATACTCGGGACCTCTTCTTGAATTCCAACAGACCTTCACGATTGGAATGCGACTTTGCTTCAAACGTTTAACTTTGCGGTCCATAATTTCATCGGTTCATCCAATGAAATTGAGCTTGTCGTCGACGTGGATTTCGTCCAACGGAATAGCGAGCGGTTCGTCGGATAAGCACTTCTTAAGGTTTGAGACGTGAAAAGTACTATGAACACGGCTCAGTTTCTCGGGTAACTCAAGTCGATATGCAACCGTTCTAACTTTGGCGAGAATCTTAAAAGGTCCAATATAACGAGGGTTCAGCTTTCCCCGTTTGCCGAAACGTATCACTCCTTTCCAGGGCGATACTTTCAACATAACCTTATCCCCAACTTGAAACTCCAATGCTTACGTCTCCTTCTTTGTCGATTACGTGAAGCTTGTAGACGATGTTTGATTTGGATGATCTTCTCTGCTGTTTCACGAAAAATTTCTGGGCCAGTGAGTTGAGCGTCTCCCACCTCAGCCCAACAGATAGGTGAACGACACTTGCGACCATACAACGCTTTAAAAGGTGCAACTTTAATACTCGTATGATAGCTGTTTGTGTATGAGAACTCTATCAATGGTAATTTCCTACCATCCCTTTCCGAAGTCCATCACACACGCTCGTATCATGTCGTCTAACGTTTGGATGGTCCTCTCACTTTGACCATTTGTTTGTGGATGGTAAGCCGTACTCATATCCAATTAAGTACCTAGGGCTTCGTTCAACGATTTACAGAAATGAGACGTAAACTTACTATCTTGATCAGAAATAATCGAAACTGGCACTCAATGTCTCGATACTACTTCCTTTAAGTATTGTCTCGTCAACTTCTCCATTGTGTCAGTTTCCTTCATTGGTAAGAAATAAGCAGACTTTGTGAGTCGGTCTATAATTACCCAAATTGTATCTTGACCAGACGTCGTCTTAGGTAACTTAGTAACGAAATCCATAGTAATTTTCACCCATTTCCATATTGGGATTACAGGTTGAACTAACAAACCGGATGGTTTTTGGTATTCTGCGTTAACCTTTGCACAAGTCATGCATTTACTGACATACGTGGCAATTTCTGCTTTCATGTTGGGCCACTAGTATAGCTTCTTCAAATCTTGATACATCTTGTCCGATCCAGGGTGGATCAAATACTTTGACTTATGCGAATCGTGCATAATCAAAGCTCTCAAGTTACCAAAACATGGTATCTAACTTCTATTCTTCAAACACAACGTTCCGTCGGCACGTGGCTCCAGATTCTTAATCATGCCACACAAATCTTCTGTTCTATAATTGTCTTCCTTTCTTGCCTCAACCTGAGCATTCAAGATCTGCACAATGAGGTTTAAACCAATTGTCATAACCAAGGCTCAAACTCGTAGTGGCTTAGGTCTACTCTTTCGGCTCAACTCATCAGCCACCACATTCTCCTTTCCTGGGTGATAACGTAACTCATAGTCGTAGTCACTTAACAGCTCTAACCATCTACGTTGTCTCATGTTCAACTCTTTTCGATCTAGAATATGTTGCAAACTCTTATGGTCAGTGAACACAACGCACTTCGTGCCGTAAAGGTAATACCTCTACATCTTAAGAGCGAACACCACAGCTCCCAATTCCAAATCATGTGTCGTATAGTTCTTCTCATGGATTTTAAGTTAGCGGGATGCATAAGCTATGACTTTCTCCTTCTGCATCAACACTGCGTCTAATCCCTTATGAGAAGCATCACAATATACTACGAAGTTTTCACTTCCTTCGGGCAATGCCAAAATCAGTGCACTACACAACCTTTGCTTCAATGTCTGGAAAACAGTTTCCTCCTTTTCACCCCAATTGAACTTTACACTTTTCTGAGTCAGCTTTGTCATAGGCTTGGCAATCTTGGAGAAACCTTTGATAAATCGTCGGTAGTAACCGGCAAGACCTAGAAATTGGTGAATTTCTGCTGGAGTCTTGGGTGATTCCCAATCCCTGATTGACTCAATCTTCGCAGGATCAACGTAAATGCCTTCACTATCAATCATGTGTCCAAGAAATTGTACCTTCGACAGCCAAAAGTCGCACTTTGAGAACTTGGCATACAATTCTTCCTTCTTGAGCAACTCCAAAATTAGTCTGAGATGTGCATCATGTTCTTCCTTGGTCTTCGAGTAGATCAAGATATCATCGATGAACACGATCACAAATTTATCTAAGTACTGCATACTTGGTTCATCAAGTCCATGAACACTACCAGCACGTTAGTCAACCCGAAGGGCATCACTTGGAACTCGTAGTGGCCATAGCGGGTCCTAAACACCGTCTTTGGAATATCCTCATCACAAACTCTGAGTTGGTGATAACCAGACCTCAAGTCGATCTTCGAGTACACACTTGATCCTTACAACTGATCAAACAAGTCGTCGATTCTTAGAAGTGGGTATCGATTCTTTATAGTAAGCTTGTTAAGTTCACCGTAGTCGATACACATCCGAAAAGAGCCGTCTTTCTTTTTTACAAACAAAACCAGAGCTCCCAAGGGTGAGGAACTTGGTCTTATAAATCATTTGTCAGAAAGTTCTTGTAGTTGGGTAGACAATTCTTCCATTTCCGATGATGCTAATCTATACGGGGCTCGAGCTACAGGTGCAGCACCTGGGACTTAGTC
>BQNB010072523.1:0-32409 GCA_026074375.1 Tanacetum coccineum
GACATAACCCACGAAGGGTTTTGCTGAGACTCGATCGTCCCTAGCTTGGAAGGAACAAGGGTGTTGTTTATAGTTCTTGGTTCAGGCAGAAACAAACTAATAAAGGGTTTAGAGTGTTTTAGTTTCGGGCTGCTGATTTTCGGTTCAAGACTAAATTCGGTGGTTTGTTTATTCGATTGCAAGTTCAAGGAAATTGTTTGGTAATCGGTTTTTATACAAGTAGTTGTTTGTTCGTGAAGTTAAGTCTAGCAAACTTAACGTGATTGTGTGAGCAACCGTAAAGGCGATTGTTTTAGTTGCTGAAATCGTTTTCTTGATCAATTAGCTAAAAGGTACGCGTTTCTATTTACCTATTATTTTGTGTTAACCATATGCTATTACTAGATCCATATCCGCTGCGTACTCGTGGTTAAACTAGTCACCTAGGTATTTAAATCCCAACAAAGCTTACATTTGGGATCAAGTCCTGTGGTAGCGCAAGCGATAGTGATTTTCAAATGATCCCTATAGAGAGAGAGTAAGCATCTCTAGCACGACGTTCGAAGTGGAATTGTATATGTTGTATCAATCATTAGAATATTGGTTGGCCTGCTCTCCAATCAAAGTTATTAAAATATGGAGACTTCGACGTCAACTCAATCTACCAGGTATCTATTATAGATATTATGGGAAGGGCTGCTATAACATTGTGATTTAAGGGTAGTCTTAAATAAGTGTGCGCCACTTGAGTTAAAAAATATTTCACTTGTTTTCAGTAAAACATTCTCTCATATTTTTTGTCCTGAAAATCATGAGGAATAACTTTAGATTCTTTCAAGTGAAAATGATATATAAATTTATCCATATTAAGGGTCTTACTTAATGTGCTAAGGAGTTCTCTTAGTGGAACAAAATCAACGTAAATTGATGTATCCTTGTACAAGTATACAAATACCCATAAAGACCAATCAGACTCGTCTTATGGAATAGTTGAAAGAAGGATCAACCAATAATATTGGTAAGGATTAATGCATCACTATATATTATGCTACTAACGTCATCATACATGATTGAAAGCACGATAATCACGTAAACATATCCCAAACCTGGAAGGATCGTAGCTTACTATCCAAATACTCAAAAGGAAACCAACACGATCGCTCTTATTTCCTGAAAATGATCAATACCCCAACTTGATCCATGTGGGAATTTGCTTAAGGCACAACGTCATTTGAAAAATGTTAAGGATTACACTACAACATCAACAAGCTAACAGACTATAAGAGACAGTGAGTTAAGGCGGGTTGTTATTACGTAATTCCCTAAAGAACATAAGTTTTTCACATACGCTTTGCGATACCCTATTTCTGTTCCTTCCGCTTCTTTGCGAGTTTGATTGTGGAGTTGCACCGTAACCATGGGCATGTCACTTGACAGTGTCCATTGTTAAAAGTTTTTTAAATTAAGTGTTAACAAAGTTGTTTTATCATGCTCTTTGTACAAGCGTTTTGCACACATTTTAAGCGTGCATACCCCTTAGAAAATTTTAAGTCTATAGCCACCCAAAATAGAGTAAGAACACGTGCACTTGTTTGCAGTACTCTTTGTCAGACCCTGGACCCCATAAACCAACCCATGTTATAATTCTAGCCTACTGGTCAGAACCTTTGACGATTTTCAACACGTTCCGATTTGGAATCGACTTAATCGAGTCTCTTGGTCCAGAACCCCTGGAGACCCAGGCATAAGATAATACTAAACATGCTCTTACATTATGTACAGTCTGACTAATCACGTTTTTGACAGTCTCATAAATCTAAAGAGTTGCAATAAATTCAACTTAACGCTCGACACACCTTACCTCTTGGATGGCCCCACTTGTATAAATCCTGTCAGACCTTGGGCTAAATAAGTGGGATTAGCAAGTTGGATCTTAGTCTTAAACATAGTAAATTAATTGGCTAGTTCTATTCTATTAACAGTGAAATTTGAATTATCGAAACAATACTAATTGTTTGAACTTATTAGTAAATGAGATACCTCATCGGAAAACAATTCGGTATTATAGATTTCTTTCTTCGAGAAACAAAAACTCACTGGACCCAACTTCATTGATTGGTACAGACAACTACGTTTGGTACTTTCAACTGAAGACAAGGAATATTACCTTGAGCATCCTATTCCTGCTGCACCAGTTGCACAACCTGGACAGCAAATTCCTCCTGAGGACCTTGCAGCTCATGCTGCATGGGTTAAAGGCCAAAAGGAAGTTGCTGTGCTCATGCTGTTAACCATGGACCTAGATATCCAACGAAATCTAGCTCATCTTGGTGCTTATGACATGCTCCAGGAACTAAAAGCTATGTTTTCCAAACAAGCTGAACAGGAACTTCTGCAGACTGTGAGAGAATTTCACACTTGCAAGCAGGAGGAAGGTCAATCTGTTAGCACCCATGTTCTAAAGATGAAGGGCTACATTGACAACTTGGAGCGACTCGGTCAACCAGTTGGTCAAAACCTTGCAGTGAGTCTTATCTTAGTCTCTCTCAATAAGGATTTTACCAGCTTCGTTGCAAATTTCAATATGCTCACTGGCATGGGAAAGAACACCGTGAATGAACTACATGCCAAAGGCGGTAGGGGGGACTGCATGAAGAATCGCTGCCAAAGAAAGATGCTAATCCTGCACTTCATGCAATACGAGCAGGAAGGGTTCAGAAAAACCAGAAGAATAAACCGCACAAAGCTGGTAGAGGGGGTAAAAGGTTAAAGGCAAAGAACAAGAATGAGGCTATGCTCAACATAATGCTCCGATTTGCTCCTAACCTAAGACTCCTCCACCACCTAAGAAGGATAACCCAGCAAAGGACGCCATTTGCCACCAATGGTGGTAGAAGCTTGGGCACTGGAAAGGAACGTCCCGTGCTATCTCACCGAGTGATGAAAAAGAAGAAGGTTATTAATCTCTTAGGGAGTCTAGCGCTTTCAGGTATTTTTCACCATAGAACTCTAACTCGTTTCCTAGTAAATCCTTGGAATTTATGACACGGTATGAGGAGTGACTCATAAGTTGTATTACCACTCAAGGTCTATGGGGAACGTAAAAGCTGAAAACATGGGCTTTGCAGTCCTGTACGGTGATATAGCGATGTCATCGTGCAGAGCCAGTTCTGAATGTGCAATTGTGAACTTATCACTTAGCGCCCTCTAGTGATTAGTTTATTGCTTGAAACAATTGTCATTAATGCTTCCCATCTATCAACAAGAGGTGTACTTTCCAGTTTCGCGTTTGCGTTCTTGACGATGGATTTATTAATCGTTTTGATGATAAACAATGTTTTACTCAGTTTCAAAGGATAAAATCCAGTTTAATTTTTAAGACTGAGATCCAGGGAATGGCATTTTTGAACATTGATATGGTCTTGTTCAAAATACAACACGATAGTCTTCTATGTAATGCAATTACTATAAAAGTGAGCAAAATTTAATTTAGACTCTTCTCTCTTTGGCACCTGTCGTCTTGGATACATAAGACAAGAAACGCATTGAAAATTTGGACATACATGATAGGACTTCTCAATTCTATTGACCCTGAGTCATTAGGAAAATGTATTTCATGCTTGTCTGGAGAGAAGATGGCCAAGAAAACCCTAATCCACAGATCAGGTGAAAGGGCTAAAAATCTACTTGACTGATACACACCGATGTATGGTTGCCCATTAAGAATAGTGTACAGACAGGAAGGAGCTAGCTACTTCGATCACTTTCACCTACGATTTTCATTGTTATGGTTATGTTACTTCACGCTGAAACATAAACATGAAGTGTTTGAAAAACCTTTTAAGGTCTCTTCACAAGGAAGTAAAGAACCACTCGGAAGACCATTAAGTCACTACGTCTGATATGGGTGTCAGTGAATAATGAGTCAAGCGTGTGTCTTTTTAGATCATCTAAAGTGAGCATGGGATCATTGCCCATACATTGCCGCACTCCCTCTCCTACACGCCGCAAAATAATAAGTGTCAGAGAGGAGAAAATCGACACACTGCTAGACATGGTTCGATCAATGATGAGTCCAACTACTCAACCAAATCTTTTTGGGATTATGCCACTTGAACTGACTAGCAAGGCGCATTCTCCAACATGGTCCAGCTAAGAAAGGTCGATAAGACACCATAACAAATAGGCAGGGCAAGCCCTAAGCTGTCTTACTTAAGAGTCTGGGGTTTTGAGGCACTTTGTTAAGCATGATACACTTACCAAACTGACAAACTTAACCCTAATCTTTAAGAGTAACTTCATAGATACCCAAAGAAAACAATGATATTCTTTCTACAGAGCCCACCGAGAACAAAGTATTTGTTGCTCGAAAAAAATGCTGACAGTTCTTTGAGTCTAAGCTCTTGGATCTAAAAGCAAGTGGGAGTGTGGAAGATCTTGAATTAATTCAAGAAGAAGATACAAATCCTTCTGTAGAAACTAGCTTAAATCATGAAGAGGATGATCAAGAAATTGATGAACCTCAAAGTGATATCAATCCCATTCGATGAGGTCCACATCGGACACGACACGAACGCCGTCCCACAGATCGATTGTGTTTATACATCGATACTGAGGAACATGAGTTAGGAGATCTCGGTGAACCCGCTAACTATAAAGCTGCATTGCTGGATCCTGAATCCAAGAAATGGCTTGATGCGATGAATGTGGAAATGCAATCCATGAAAGACAATGATGTATGGGTCTTAGATAACTTCACCCCATAGCCTAGAACCGTTGGTAACAAGTGGCTTTTCAAGAAAAAAGACTGACATGGCTGGAGCAGATACATTCTTTAAAAGCTCCGTCTGTAGCAAAGGGCCTTCACTCAAACCTAACGGGGTTGATATGAAAAGAAACATTTTTCTCCTGTTGCAGACATTAGAGCTATAAGGATTCTCATAGCTATAGCCGCGTACTATGACTATGAGATATGGCAAATGGATGTCAAAACTGCCTTCCTCAATGGACATCTTTCCGAAGAAGTCTATATGGAGCAACCTGAGGGTTTTGTGAATCCAAAATATCCTAACCATGTATGCAAACTTAAGCGTTCCATTTATGGACTTAACAAGCATCTAGCAATGGAATAAGAAGATTTGATGATGAAAACATAGAAATTTGTTCAACTCAAAATTCCCTAGATGAGCCATGTGTATACCTAAAAGCTAGGGGGAAGTTATGTTGCTATCCTAATTCTAAATGTCGATCGACATATTACTCATGTCAAAACAACATTCCAATTAGTTACAAGATGTAAAATCCCTATCGTGGAAGAAGTTTTGCTAATGAAAATTTAAGGGGATGCTGCATATATTCTTGGAATACAAGATCTACCTTGATAGGTCAAAAGCGAGTAAATAATGGTTTAAATCAACAAGTGCTTAAATTGAGGAAAATCTTGAAAAGATTTTATATGGAAAATTTCCCAAGCGTGGAACGATCCCAATGCACAGAATAAGCTTAACAATTGAGTAAGAGTCAACAAAGGTTGCTCAACGCCTGCTGAGAAACAGCGCAATTGCAGAATATTCCCTACGCTTCGCTATAGGATCTATTATGTATGCTGTTAGATGTACTCGTCTTGAGGTTGCGTTTGCACAAACATGACAAGACCGGATTTCAACAGAATCTGGGGTGATAAGACACGATAGACTGTTGTTAAAAATATCTTAAGTATCCTTCGCATACTCAGGAACTATTGTTCTGGTATAATTGGAGTAGTAACTTTTCGAAACGACAGCATCAGAGTTTCTTTGCTTACACTAATGACTTGATTATTCATGACAGATGCTGACAACCAAAGTCGCAGACGGAAATTGTGTTCGTATCTAGAATGACAGGGCTAGTTGACTGGAAAAGTACATAAACAAAGTATTATTGAGCACACCTCATCTACAGATGCTGAATATCTCGCGTGCACATTTGATGCATCAAAGAGGCTGATGTAATTCGAAAATTCCTTTCTGGCGCTTGGCATTGTTCCCACACAATTGAAGAACCCATACAGGTATTGTATTGTGATAACACTGGACCATAGCAATAGCGAAACACAATGATGAGTCCAAAAGGTAGGCAAGAAATTTTTTGCGCAAAAGATCACATATCTTTCGCGAAACCCTAGAGCAGCATGGGTTATGTAATGGGGTGGGGGAGGATGAGAAACGAATTGACACAAATGATAATTTAGCTGATCCTTTCACAAGGCTTTGGCATTTTTCCCTAAGCATGTCGTGAATTAACTAGGAATATCGGTATTGTTGTCCAGCAATTAGTAGTTTCATGCTATCTCAGTGTTTGATTAGTATTTGTATAATTTTGAGGAATTGCTAATATCGGTTTTTAATTTCGGATGAATAAAGATACTTGGAGCGGATTCTTGGTTTTCATTCATATAACAACTGTTATTCTATAAGAGATGCATGTTTTAATTCCTTGACTGATTTATCATTCTAAATAGTACGCGCGTTTAAGTTAAACCAATATAGGAAATATTGTTATGTTAAAGGCGCCGCTATGATGTTGGTTATATTCTTATGAATATATGGCTGGTTCCAGCAAACTCATAAATTATAAACCCAAGGTGATGGCATATTGGATACCCCAACCTTTCGGATCATTTACTTTTGGACTCCGATCTTCTCCGGAGTAACATGTCGAAAATGGTTGATAAAGATTCACCTTAGACTTGAGGATGCAAGCAAGGTCAGTAATGTTGATATCACTTTGTAATTATAAGCCAAACGCGTCCTTGAAACAAGGTAGTTATAAAAGCTATTTTATCGAAGTTTATGTGAGCAGCACATCCACAACAACTTGTAGATCCAAAAAGTGAATTTGCGTTCCCTCCACTTGAACTATGTGCAGAAAGATACCATTGGGCCCCACTCCAAGATTAATCAATAAATGAATGGCCGCGTTTCCAAATGGGAAATGCAGATGATCCTTGAATTACATTTGGTAAAATATCTGAATTATTCTATAACGAAAAGGCATACAATGTAAACTATATGGGAATGACTTAGGATCCATATCCATTTTAAGGTATCTGTAACAAAAGGATGATTATAAAGCAAGAAATTTATAACCATTAAATAGCTGAGATTGTTTTTGAAACTCTTATCTCATAATATTCCTAATGTAAAAATAATTGTGTGGGTTGCTAGACTTTACAAATTATAGGTATACGTGTTAGGTGCTACTCCAACTCCCAAGTGGGAGCTGTTAGATTGTGGTAGTCGAAATAGCACGGATACGTTACGAATATGTGAGCCTATTGGGGGCACACACGTTAATACACGGAGAACGCGTTTTAACACTTCACGATACAAACCACGAGGACTAAAACCGAATATGACATAACTCGTATGTCTTAATACACGTAAAACCTATTTTGATGTGTTTCCCTAAGATTTCTTAGGCGAATCGAGCTATGAACCTAATTCCAGAGGGATAAATAGAACCGTTTGATAATGAGAGAGTGAGCAATTGATTATCTTGTACATGTTTTCCAAGGACATAACATCAAATAGGTTTTGGATATAAATACCCCTCACCCATGACTCATAACCTACGACATTAAAAAAAACAGAAAAGGGTTTTCAGGTTTTCGAGTTACACATTGTTCGAGTTCGACATATCCTCAAAAGGGTTCATTGGTTATTCGGTTTTGTTTTCTCTTCTTGTTCTAAGTTCGACATAACCCACGAAGGGTTTTGCTGAGACTCGATCGTCTCTATCTTGGAAGGAACAAGGGTGTTGTTTATAGTTCTTGGATCAGGCAGAAACAAACTAATAAAGGGTTTAGAGTGTTTTAGTTTTCCGGGCATGCTGATTTCTTCGAGGTTTCAAGACATTCGTGGTTTGTATCTTCGATTGCAAGTTCAAGGAAATTAGTTTTGGTTAATGTCGAGTTTTCTTAACAAGTATAGGTTGTTTTCTGACAGTTAAAGTCTAAGCAAACTTAACGTGATTGTGTGAGCAACCGTAAAGGCGATTGTTTTAGTTGCTGAAATCGTTTTCTTGATCAATTAGCTAAAAGGTACGCGTTTCTATACACTATTAACTTTGTAGTTAGAACTCAAGTGCTATTACTAACAGTGATTCCATATCCGCAGTCGTACATCGTGGTAAAAACTAGTCATCCTAGGTATCTTTAAACATCCAACAAAGCTTACATTTGGGATCAAGTCCTGTGGTAGCGCAAGCGATAGTGATTTTCAAATGATCCCTATAGAGAGAGAGTAAGCATCTCTAGCACGGCGTTCGATGCGTGGAATTGAGTAAATGTTTATCAATCATTAAGCATATTGGTGGCCTGCACTCCAATTACAAAGTATTAAAACCATGGAGACTTCGACGTCAAACATCAATCTACCAGGTATCCTATTATAGATATTATGGAAGGGCTGCTATAAATACATCAGTGATTTAGGAAGACTTAAACTAAGTGTGCTGCCACTTGATTATAAAATATTTCACTTGTATTTCAGTAAAACATTCTCTCATATTGTTTTGTCCTGAAAATCATGAGGAATAACTTTTACGAATTCGTTCAGTGAAAATGAATATATAAAGTTATACACATCTATTAAGAGGTCTTACTATAATGTGACTAAGGAGTTCTCTTAGTGGAACAAAATCAGCGTGAATTGATGTATCCTTGTACAAGTATACAAATACCCATAAAGACCAATCAGACTCGTCTTATGGAATAGTTGAAAGAAGGATCAGACAACCATATTGGTAAGGATCCATGTATCACTTTATATTATGCTACTAACGTCATCATACATGATTGAAAGCACGATAATCACGTAAACATATCCCAAACCTGGAAGGATCGTACACTTACTAATCCAACATACTCAATAAGGAAACTAACACGATCGCTCTTATTTCCTGCAAATGATCAAATACCCCAACTTTGATCCAGTGGAATCTGCTTAAGGCACATCGTTCATTTAAAAATGTTAAGGATTACACTACAACACATCACAAAGCTTCACTTATTATATAAAAAAACACAGCTCTAAAGAAGCGAATGAATACGCACGAAATAGTATCATGCAAAATACGCATATTCCACATTCCAAAGGCCAAAAAGCTGCATACGCTACATATAGTCTGGTTTAACCTCTAACCAATTAAAATGAAATGTGAAAATTAAATCACGCAGGGTAGCTAGTCTGCTAAAAGACGCAAAACTCCATTGTGCAAGGCGGTACGGCCGCTCACTGACACTAATCCCGCCAGTAAAGGGATGAAAGAAAGCTATAAATAGCTCATGTACGTACATAAAAAAAGTGTCTAAATTCATATCATTCTGTTCTTAACGGGATAAGAAGTTACAAACCGCTTACGCACAAAGCTTGATACGATATGCGTCAATATCAGAATGAGAATATCATCCCAACAAAAATGGGATATGGAGCTATCAATAGCTATTACATAAATCCTAATATATAAATGGTGACATTATCATAAAGACATTAGTCTTAATTAGTAAATTAATTGGGTAGTTAATTCTATTAAGAATTTAATTATCTCTGAAAATAATGTATTGTGTTTTTCGAACTTTTATTGTAGATGACTACTCAGTCGGAAACAATTCTATTGGCTTTTATAGGAGTTTCTCTTCGAGAAAACAAAAACTCCTGGACCCAACTTCAGATTGAGTGTACAGAAACTACGTTTGGTACTTTCAACTGAAGACAAGGAATATTACCTTGAGCATCATATTCTTGGTGCACCAGTTGCACAACATGGACAGCAAATTCCTCCTGAGGACCTTGCAACTCATTTTTGTCTGCATGGGTTAAAGGGCAAAAGGAAGTTGCTGTGCTCATGCTGTTAACCATGGACCTAGAGATCCAACGAAATCTAGCTCATCTTGGTGCTTATGACATGCTCCAGGAACTAAAAGCTATGTTTTCCAAACAAGCTGATTGGAACTTCTGCCAAGACTGTGACGGGAAATTTCACACTTGCAGCAGGAGGTAGGTCTAGATCTGTTAGCACCCATGTCTAAAGTGAAGGGCTTACAATGACAACTTGGGAGCGAACTCGGTAACCAGTCTGGTCAAAACCTTGCAGTAATGTCTTATTTTTGTCTCTCCTCAATAAGGATTTCCAGCTTCGTTGCAGAAGATTTGCAATATGCCTTCGGCATGGGGAAGACCGTGAATGAACTACATGCCATGCTTAAGCTGCATGAAGAAACGCTGCCAAAAGAAAGATGCTAATCCTGCACTTCATGCAATACGAGCAGGGATGGGGTCAGAAAAACCTGAAGAATAAACAGCACATAGCTCGTAGGAGGGGGTAAAGGTCTCCCCCCCCCCCCTCCCTCCCCCGCCCCCCCCCCGACCCCCCCCCAGAACAAGATGAGGCCTATGCTCAAAAATAAATGTTCCATTGCCCTCCTAAACTCTAAGACTACCTCCACCAACTAAGAAGGTGCTAACCCAGCAAAGGCCAGTCTGCACCAATGTGGTAAAGTTGGGCACTGGAGGAAGGAATGTCCCGTGGTATCTCACCAGAGTTGATGAAAAAGAAGAAGCTGTCTTAGTGGAGCTAGCGCTTCAAGTGTATTTTTTTCATCCATTGAACTTCTACTCTTTACCTAGTAAATCTTGGATTTATGACACTGGTTGTGGTACTCATATTTGTATTACCACTCAGGGTCTACGGGGAAGTAGGAAACTGAAACCAGGAGCTTTGAGTCTGTACGTGGGCGATGGTCATCGTGCAGCCGTTGAAGCAATTGGAACTTATCACTTAGAGCTCCCTAGTGGATTAGTTATTGTCTTGAACAATTGTCATTATGCTCCCTCTATCACTTGAGGTGTTATTTCAGTTCGCGTTTGTTTGACGATGGATTTTATTAAGCGTTTTGATGATATCATTGTTATTTCAGTTTCAAAGGTTAGATCTAGTTTATTTTATGGACTGTTCCACGGGATGGATTTTTGGAAATGATATGTCTTGTTCTAATACAAAACGAAGTGCTATGTATGCAATTACTAATAAAAGAGCCAAAATTAATCGTTAGAACTTTCTCTCTTGGTGGCACTGTCGTCTGTGGATACATGTAGCAAGAAACGTCATGTTGAAATGTTGCAACATGATGGATTTCTCAATTCTATTGACATTGAGTGATTAGGAAAATGTATTTCATGCTGTCTGGTAAGATGGCAGAATAACCCTATTCAAATCAGGTGGAAAGGGCTAAAAATCTTACTTGGATGATAGTACACACCCGATGCGTACTGTGGCCCATTTAGAAATATAGTGTCTAGACATGGAGCTACGCTACTTCGTCACTTTCATGCGATTGCTGTTGTTATGGTTATGTTTACTTGCTGAAACATAAACATGTAAGTGTTTGAAACCTTTATGAGCTATTATAAAAGGATGTAGAAACCAACTCGGAGAGACCATTAAGTCGCTACGTCTGATTTGTGGAGGTGAATATATGAGTCAGAGTTTTTAGATATCGCTAAGGAGCATGGTGATCATTGCCCATTCGCATTCCTCCTACACGCCGCAATTAATAGATGTCAAGAGAGGAGAAAATCGACACACTGCTCAGATACATGGTTCGTTCAAGATGATGAGTCAAATCCTACTCTGTACCAAAGTCTTTTTGGGATTATTGCCCTTGCAGGACTGATGCAACGCATGTTCTCAACATGGTTCCAGCTAAGAAGGTCGATAAGACGTCAACATTCGAAAATATGCATGGGCATGCCCTAAGCTGTCTTATACTTAAGAGTCTGGGTTGTGAGGAATGTGTTAAGGCATGATACATCTTACCAAACTCTGGACATAAGACTTAATCCCTAGATCCTTTTAAGAGTATCTTACATTGGATTACCCAAAGGAAAAACAATGGTATATATTTTTTTCTTCTATTAGCCCATCCTGAGAACGCAAAGTATTTGTGTCCTCGGCAATGCTGAGTTCTTTGAGTCTAAGTCTCTTGGGATTTAAAAGCAAGTGGATAGTGTGAAGATCTTGAATTAATTCAAGAAGAAGATTACAAATCCTTCTGTAGATAACTAGCTTAAATCATGAAGAGGTATGATCAAGAAATTGTTTGAACCTACTAATAGATGATATTCCATTCCCATTGTAGGTGTCCACAAGGAAACGCCGTCCCAAGTATCGATTGTGTTTTATACATTCGATACTGAGGAAAATGAGGTTAGGGGATACTCGGTGGACCGACTACTATAAAGCTGCTTTTGCTGGATCCTGAATCAAGAAATGGCTTGATGCGTTGAATGTGTAGAAATGCAATCATTGGAAAGACAAAATGATGTTATGGGTCTTTGTTGAACTTCTCCCAATGCTAGACCGTTGGTAGCAGTGGCTTTTCAAGAAAAAGATGACATGGATGGTGCTGTATACATCTTTAAAGCTCGTCTTGTAGCAAAGGGCTTCACTCAAACCTACGGGGTTGATTATGAAGAAACATTTTCTCTTGTTGCAGACATTAGAGCTATAAGGATTCTCATAGCTATAGCCGCGTACTATGACTATGAGATATGGCAAATGGATGTCAAACTGCCTTCATCAATGGACATCTTTCCGAAGAAGTCTATATGGAGCAACCGAGGGTTTTGTTGAATCCCCCAAAATATCTCTAACCTATGTATGCAGAACTTAGCGTTCCATTTATGGACTTAAGCAAGCATCTAGGCAATGGAATAAGAGATTTGATGCTGAAATCAAGAAATTTGGGTTCTTCACATACTCAAGTTCCTGCATTGGAGCCCTGTGTATACCTAAAATGCTGTGGGCGTTATGTTGCTATCCTAGAATTCTATTTGTCGATGACATATTATTCATGGAGAAAACTACATTCCAATGTTAACAAGATTGTGAAAATATCCTTATCTTGGAATGATGTTTTGCTATGAAAGTTTAGGGGATGCGGCATATATTCTTGGAAAATCAAGATCTATGTGGCAAAGGTCAATAGCGGTTAATTGGTTAAATCAAAGTGCTTACATTGAGAAATCTTGAAAAGTTGTTTTATATGGAAATTCAAGCGTGGAACACGATCCCAATGTCAAGAAGCTTAAATATGAGTAAGTCTCAAGGTGCCGTTCAACGCTGCTGAGAAACAGCGGCATGCAGATTATTCCCCTACGCTTTCGGCTATTAGGAGTTTATTATGTACGGCTGTGAGATGTACTCGTCTTTGATGTTGCGTTTGCACATAAAAACATGACTAAGCCGATTTCAACAGAATTGGGTGAAGAACACTGGCCTGGTTGATTAAAAAGTGTATTCCTTAAGTATCTTCGCGCAAGTACTAGGATTATGTTGTTTGGTATATGGAGGTATTTGAAACGAAAGCTCAGAGGTTTCTTGCTGCACACTAAGCTGGATATCAGACAGATGCTGACAACCTTAAAGTCGCAGAATGGATATGTGTTCGTTCTAAAATGGAGTGTCTGTGACTGGAAAAGTCAAAACAAAGTATTTTTGCAACTCCTCATCTACAGATGTGATTTATCGCTGCTCTTTGATGCATCGAAGAGGCAGTATGGATTCTAATTTCATTAATGGGCTTGGCATTGTTCCCACAATTGAAAGAAACCCATAAGTATGTTTGTGATAAGACTGGAGCCTATGTGCAATAGCAGAAAGATTGATGGACGTCACTAAAGGTGCAAGACATTTTTGCGCAATAGTTCACTTATCTTCGCGTAACATTAAGATGGGTGATGTAGGATAGAAAAGATTGACACAAATGCAGTAATTTAGCTGATCCTTTTCACTTCAATAGGCTTTGGCATTCCTTAAGCATTTCTGAACCTTAACTAGGATTATCGCGATTGTTGGTCCAGCTTAGTAGTTTATGTAACTCTGTGTTGATTTGTATTTGGATAATTTTGGAATTGTAAGACGGTTTTTAATTTCTGAAGAATAATGATTACTTGGGATGTGTGTTTCATTTCTTTATAAAACTGTTATTGCTATATTTCGCTCGCTCTGTTTAATCTTGAATGATTTTATCATTTCTAAATATGTCCATTGTATAGTTAACTAATATGTGAATATTTCTTTATGTAGGCAAACGTATGAGTGTTGGTTCTATTCGATTGAATATATGGCTGGTTCCCGCCAAAACTCTGATGTATAAACAATTGGATGCTTATGGATACCCATCCTGTTCGTTCATTTACTTTTCGGATCCATGTCGATGAGTAAAATCTGTGAAAATGGTTGATAAAGATTATCTCCTTAGACTTGAGATGCAAGCAAGGTCTGGTATGTGTGGATATCACTTTGTAATTATAGCAAACGCTGTTCCTGAAACAAGTAGATATAAAAGCTATTTTTCGATAGTGTATGTGAAGCAGCATCCACAACACTTGTTAAGTCAATAAAGTGTGTTCCTCACTTGATATGTGCAAGAAAGATACCATTGGGCCCTCTCCTAGATTTAATCAGTATATAAATGAAAGATGGCCAATTCACAGGGTAATGCTGATGATCCTTGATTAATTTGGATATATCTGAATTATTTCTATAACGAGAAGCATTAGTTAAACTATAGGAATGACTTAGGCTCAATATCCATGTTTAACGGTTATCTGTAAGACAAAAGGATGATTATTAAAGCAAGAAATTTTATAACCAATTAAATAGCTGTGATTGTTTTTGAAACTCTTTATCTATTAATATTCCTAATGTAATAAATAATTGTGGGGGTTGCTTGACTTGTACAAATTATAGGTATACGTGTTAGGTGCCTACTTCCAAACTCCGCAAGTGGGAGTGTTTGATTGTGGTTGCTCGAAATAGCATGGATACGTTACGAATATAAGTGAGCCTATTGGGGGCACACACGTTAATACACGGAGAACGCGTTTTAACACTTAACTATACAAACCACGAGGACTAAAACCGAATATGACATAACTCGTATGTTTTAATAAGTAAAACCTGATTTATGTGTTTTCCTAAGATTCTAGGATCGTGCTAGGATTTTCCATGGGATACATAGACCGGTTTTGATAATGAGGAGGTGAGCTATTTGATGTTATCTTGTTAGCATGTTCCCAAGCATAAATCTCAAATAGGGTTTGTTGGCGGATATAAATCCCCATCACCCATGATCATACCTACGAACATAAAAAAAAAACTTGAAAGGGTTTTCAGGTTTTCGAGTTACACATTGTTCGAGTTCGACATATCCTCAAAAGGGTTCATTGGTTATTCGGTTTTGTTTTCTCTTCTTGTTCTAAGTTCGACATAACCCACGAAGGGTTTTGCTGAGACTCGATCGTCCCTAGCTTGGAAGGAACAAGGGTGTTGTTTATAGTTCTTGGATCAGGCAGAAACAAACTAATAAAGGGTTTAGAGTGTTTTAGTTTCGGGCTGCTGATTTTCGGTTCAAGACTAAATTCGGTGGTTTGTTTATTCATGATTGCGAGTTGTCACTAAAAAAAAGAAAAGAAAAAAAAAGAAAAAAAAAAAAAAAAATATTAAAAAATAAAAAAAATAAAGAATAAAAAAAAGGATAGTGATTGTGGTAATTCGGTTTTTTATACAAGTAGTTGTTTGTTCGTGAAGTTAAGTCTAGCAAACTTAATGTGTTCGGTTGACGTGATTGTGTGAGCAACCGTAGAGGCGATTGTTTTAGTTGCTTAAATCATTTTCTTTATCAATTAGCTAAAAGGTACGCGTTTCTATTTACCTTTTATTTTGTGTTAACCATATGCTATTACTAGATCCATATCCGCTGCGTACTCGTGGTTAAACTAGTCACCTAGGTATTTAAATCCCAACAAAGCTTACATTTGGGATCCAGTCCTGTGGTAGCGCAAGCGATAGTGATTTTCAAATGATCCCTATAGAGAGAGAGTAAGCATCTCTAGCACGGCGTTCGAAGTGGAATTGTATATGTTGTATCAATCATTAGAATATTGGTTGGCCTGCTCTCCAATCAAAGTTATTAAAATATGGAGACTTCGACGTCAACTCAATCTACCAGGTATCTATTATAGATATTATGGGAAGGGCTGCGCCATAACATGTGTTGTAGGTAGTTCATTAGAATTAAGTGTGCGCCACTTGAGTTAAAAAATATTTCACTTGTTTTCAGTAAAACATTCTCTCATATTTTTTGTCCTGAAAATCATGAGGAATAACTTTAGATTCTTTCTGTGTGAAATGATATATAAATTATCGCCATATTAATTGTCTTACTTTAGGTGCTAGGTAGTTCTCTTAGTGGACAAACATCATGAAATAATTGATGTATCTTGTATCCAAAGTATACTCAATACCATAAAGACCATCAGAGAAGCGGTCTTATGGAAATGTAGTTGAATAGATAGGATCAACCTCAATTAATATTGGTAAGGATTAATTGCATCATTATATATTATGCTATAAACGTCATCATACATGATTGAAAGTCACGTTAATCTCGTAAACATTCCCAAACCTGGAAGATCGTAGCTTGACTATCCGCAATTATCAAAAGGGATAAACTAACACGAGGCTTCTTATTTCACTGAAATGATCCGAGAACTGTGATCATGTGGATTTTGCTTAAGGCAACGTCATTTGAAAAAATGTTAAGGATTACACTTACAACATCAACAAGCTTTCACTTTATATAGTAAAAAATCGCTCTTAAAGAAGCATGACATACTCGCAAGAATAGTATCATGCAACAATTAGCTATGCTCAATTCCGCAAAGGCCGCTCGCAAAAGCTCATCGTCATTAGTGGTTTCGACCTCTACCAATGAAATGAAATAGAGAGAAAAAAATCATTCTCTCTTAGGCTGAATGGAGTAAGGGTGCAAAACTCACCATCCACCTCAGCGCCACGTCAGCTTTCTCTCTCTAACTTTACCACTCACCTTTCAACCGTTTTAACACTCACATTTCAACTAAACTCACCTTTCATAAAAATATCTACTTTATATAAAATATACCCCACTAAATACCCACACACACTCACAAACTAAATAAATTAAATTAAATAAAAAACATGGTGGCCCACTTGTAAGTAACTCACCGGTGGTGAGTCACTCACCACTTTGGCACCAAGTCACGCGCGAGTTGGTACCTCCGGCGTAACAAACGAATGGTGAGTGGCCAAACTGAAGGGTGAAGAGTGCATTACTCCGTGTAGCCTTAAATGGCGATATATTGCGAACACGCAAATTTTAATACATAACAATGGTGAAAATGTCCAAATAAAGACATCATCATAAAACTATTTAAAAAGCAATAAATTGTTAACACACAAATCTTAACACATAATAATGGTGAGATTTCCAAACGAAGACACCATCCTACCATCAAAGCCATTAAAAATACGCACAAAGCTTAAATATAACAATGACAATGTCCAAATTAAGACGTTGTCGGACCATCAAAGCCATAAATAAGCCATATCTAAAATACAAGCAAATTAAAAAACATAATTGGACAAATCATAGTCCAACTACCAAAATTTGAACATTGTTAGCCTAGGCTAGGCTGAAAACGTGTTTAGGAAAACAACTA
Organism: Tanacetum coccineum; assembly: GCA_026074375.1. NCBI lineage: Eukaryota > Viridiplantae > Streptophyta > Magnoliopsida > Asterales > Asteraceae > Tanacetum > Tanacetum coccineum. Next base: position 17,565 of record BQNB010072523.1, read on the forward strand.
AAGCTCGTTAGTAGATTACGTACTATTTACATACTAAAATGTTATGACATGTTCTACTTTACGCATGGTCTTGGGGGAATGAATGATTACTCCTATTATAAATGGTCATATGAATCTCATGCGATATAAGAGTTTAAAATAAATGCTTGTGTGTTGGTATATAAATGATATCATCTTTTACGCACCTACATTGCATGTATTCGAAAATTTAAGGATTCCTGTTTATTATTATCGCCTAGCCAATTCTCGTATGAGAAGAATTTTACCCTAATGGTAACTTATTTAGGCTTTGAGAAAAAGGTATTAAGTACTAACACTTACATCATCTACATATTTGTTGAGTTCGGCAACACATGGTAGTACACTTGCGACCGTTAATTTATATTTCTTGATTCACCTACTAAATTACTCGTATATGTTGGCAGTGTTAGTCCACGTAGTGCACCTTCATCTCGTCGTCTCGATTTTCACTATCTCATTAGCTATGGTACAAGTTTCACATTTACTTGAATCACTAAAGTTCACACATACTAAGTTTACAATTGGCATGTATGAACTCGGGGGCTTGATGATATTACCCTTGCATTCTAGTATAAAGATGTTCAAGTAGCCTAAAGTAAATACATACAATGGACTAAGAAGGTTGAAATCAAAGAAGTATATATCCTACATGAACTAGATATGGTTGGAATATAATCAGGAAACATCCTTCATGCATCTCCAGCAAGTTGCACAACCAAATTGACAAGCAAAAGAATCCACTTAAAGATATTCTCCTTATCTCAAAGTATATTTGGTGATATCTTTGCTCTATAAATAGGCATCGTTGAATCACTTCAAGGGACACCAATCTGCTCCTAAGCACTTCTATCTATAGCTTTTCCACTCTCACTTCTTGCATCTTTCTCTAGCAGTAGCAATATTATTCTAATGATAGAATACACATGAGGAATACCCCGAGCTATCCTCTCGATCTTACTTCCTAAATATAGTCGGTTCCATTTAGGAAATGTGGCGTAAAACTGCATATATAATGTGAGTTACCAATGGGGAATCGCCACCCGACACACCAATTCCTATCATCCTTATAACTAGCTAAACACTCTTATAAAGAGGGGATTTAAGCACTTCTACCATTAAAATTATCTAAGTACTTTTATGCATACATGGATATATGATCAATACTGACTTGATCGTCAAAGGGGTCCCCCCGGGCTCAGCCCGAGGACCTCTCTAACGTCTTTCTTTGTGATTTCAGCACTGTTACCGAAGGCCCGAAAGTCAAGGTCAACACAAGTCAAACGGCCAGCTCATCACCTTGACGACCATGCGGATTTTGGTATCATCATTCCCCAATTGTCCACCCGCTCGAGGTTGCTGATCGGGCTTTGTGCGCAATACCCGGCGTCCACTTCTAGCTCCTATAAAAACAGGTGCAAAACCATTATGTCCTTTTAATCAGCCAACAGACACATTGTGTTGTTGATAAACAGGAATGTATTACTAAAGGTAATTTTCTTACTGGTAGTGGAGGATGATACAATGTTCTATGTATATTGATTATGAAACCATATAAAGTGTCAAGTATAAATACAAGTAATACAAAGATAACCCTAAGTCCAACATGGGCCAAGCCTACAAACATAAGCCTGCTAACACTCCCCTACAGTTGGAGCGGGAGTACAACGAACACTCAAACTGTCACGAAACTCATCAAATAATGTCGAAGGTAAGCCCTTAGTGAAGATATCTGCGTACTGAAACCGAGAAGGAACATGTAAAACGCAAACCTGCCCAGTAGCAACCAAATCCCGAACAAAATGAATATCAATCTCTATGTGCTTGGTACACTGATGTTGAACCGGATTAGAAGACAAGTACACAGCACTCACATTATCACAATACACAATAGTGGCGGAAGATAAAGGAGTATGAAGCTCACGAAGTAAATTCTGAATCCAACATGTCTCAGCAACAGCATTGGCAACACCACGATACTCAGCCTCAGTACTGGAACGAGAAAGCGCCGGCTGACGCTTAGAGGACCATGAGAGTAAATTGTTGCCAAGAAAAACACAATACCCTGAAGTAGACCGTCTCGTAGTCGGGCAACCAGCCCAATCAGCATCCGAATAAGCAATCAAGGAGTCGGTAGTAGATGAAAATAGCTGTAAACCATAGTCCAAAGTCCCCTGAACATACCGCAAAATCCGCTTGAGAGCAGAGAAATGAGGCTCTCGTGAATCATGCATATAAAGACAAACCTGTTGCATAGCATACGTAATATCAGGTCTAGTGAATGTGAGATACTGAAGAGAACCTGCTAAACTCCGGTATAAGGTAGGATCAACAATCGGAGTACCACCATCCCCTAACTTGGACTCAGTATCAACAGGAGTCCAAGAAGAATTACAACCAACCATATGAGCACGCTTCAAAATCTCCATAGCATACTTACGCTGTGACAGAAACATACCAGAAGAGTCACGCCTAACTGAAATACCCAAAAAATAATTAAGTGCACCAAAATCTGTCATTGAAAACTCACGATGTAAAGAAGCTATAATCTGCTGTAGCAAACGATCAGATGAAGCAGTGAGAACAATGTCATCCACATAAAGTAACAAAAACGTTGTATCATCACCCTATCTGTAAATAAATAAAGAGGAGTCACCCGACTAAGGAGTAAATCCAACTAGAAAGTAAGCAGCAAACCGCTGAAACCAGCGCGAGTACCTCTTAAGACCATAGAGAGATCAGATGCAATAAACAAACAAATCCGGGATGCTCAGGGTCTCGAAAACCGAGAGGCTGATGCATATAAACCGTCTCACCAGCTCAGCTAAGTCACCATGTAAAAAAGCATTCTTGACATCAAGCTGATGAACAGGCCAATGTCGAGAAATAGCTAAACTAAGAACAGTCCGAATAGTGCCCGGCTTAACAACCAGACTAAAAGTCTCATCAACATCAACACCCTCAACCTGCGTGCTACCATTGGCAACAAGACGTGCCTTATACCAACTAAGAGTGCCATCAGCCAAAAACTTATGGCGAAATAACCACATACAACGAACAATATTGGCACCCTCCGGCCGAGGTACACTAGTCCAAGTTTTATTTTTAATAAGTGCATTATACTCGTCAAACATAGCATTTCGCCAATTGGGATCATTAAACGCTTCTTTATAAGACCGAGGTAAGGGAGAGATAGTAGACACATGACCAGCGTAACGAGGATTAGGACGAGTAGTCCCGACACGAGAACGTGTGACCATGGGATGAATTGACATGGTTGGTGGATCATTAGTGGGAGCGGGTGCATGTTCAGGTACAATTTAGGGCACAGACTGAGGCGTAGGTGGTGGAGGAGGTGTAGGTGGTGTAGGTGGTGTAGGCGGTGTAGGTACGTCAACTAGTGGAGTATGGACCGGTGCTGGAACGGGAGTAATGGGAGCGGTGCGAATAATTGTGGAAATAAGGTCAGTGGAATCGTCCAAAAAATCATAGGAAGGTGTGGTAGTGGATTTGGTGGAGGGAAACGGAAACACCGTTTCATCAAAGGTTACATGACGGGAAATGATAATTTTATTGGTGTTAAGATCAAGGCAACGATAGCCAAAATGATTGGCAGCATGTCCCAGAAATATGGAAGGTGTGGCACGTGGTCCAAGTTTGTGATTTGTATCTATATGTGGATAACAAAGGCATCCAAAAACACGAAGGACACTATAATCGGGTTGCGCACCAAACAGGCGGGTAAAGGGTATCTCGTTATTGATGGCACGGGAAGGTAAAATATTCAATAAATAAACTGCCATATTAAGTGCCTCAGTCCAGTAATTGGGTGGTAAATGTGCTTGAAACAATAAGGTACGAATGAGATTATTAATTGTACGGATCATACGTTCAGATTTGCCATTTTGTTGTGAGGTGCGGGGGCAAGAAAATCTAAATTGGATACCGTTATCGTTAAATAGTTTATGAAAAGCATGATTATCAAATTCACCACCATGATCACACTGAAATGACTTAATTTCACACTTAAACTGAGTACGAACATAATTACGAAATAACAGAAATTTAGACAAAACATCAGATTTATTCATTAACGGATAAACCCAAACATACTGAGAATAATGATCTAGAAACAAAACATAATACTGGAAACCAGAAAGACTCGGAATTGGAGAGGTCCACAAATCCGAGTGAACAATGTCAAAACACGAAGTAACAGAACTAGACGAACTAACAAACGGAAGCTTCACGTGTTTACCAAGCTGACAAGCATGGCAAAGAACGGGAAGTTTCTCTTTATTACAAGAAATAGAATCACTAGACACAAGACGACGTAACACTTCACTTCCTGGATGTCCAAGTCGTTGATGCCACGTATACTGACTGGTAAGAAAAGCATGAGGTATAGTGGAGGGCTTCGTAACAGGATAGAGCTCACCCGTGCTATCACATCGGAGGAGCACCCGTCGAGTTATGAAGTCCTTCACAGAAAAACCAAAAGGGTCAAACTCAACCGTACAAGAATTATCACGGACAAACTGACGAACGGAAATCAAGTTTTTGACAATATTGGGAGTGATTAAGACATTATTTAAACGAAGTGGACGAAAAGGGGTAGACAAAACACTATGGCCAGAGTTAGTAACGGGAATAAAACGCCCGTCACCAACTGCAACAGACGGGTAAATGCACATATTAAGAATATCACTAAGACAATGTACAGAATCATTAAGATGAGAACTCGCACCTGTATCCATGTTCCAATTGCCGGAGGCCGGTTCTTGAAGAGTAGTGGTATTAAATGCATTCGGCAAAAGTGTAGCTTGACCCGAACCTTGTGAACCGGACGCAAACAGCTGACTCGGATGAAAAGGCATACTAGGTGACTGTCCCAAGTGAACCGAACCAGGGAAAGAACCCCCTTGCTGCTGTTGAACCCCTGTCGTAAACTGAATTGGCGGCTGTGAAGTTCCAGGTACAAGGTGAACCCCCTGCGGTGGACCAGAAAGCGTCTGAACCCCCTGCTGTGGATAATGGACCCCCTGCTGTGGTGACCCCGTCGGATACTGAACCCCCTGTGGGAATAACCCAGCCATTCCCATATTGGACACCCCAAAAGAACCAGGCAATAACTGTGGACTTACATAAGTGGGCTGCGCAGATAATTGGGCCGAAACACTTTGAAACCCAGGAGGGACAGAAACCGTATAAGCGACTGGAGGAGAGGGGGTGGAAATATTAGGAGCATTTAACCCAAACTTAGCCAACAGGGATTGCAACATATCCAAATCCGAGCGTGTCACACCCGGCACACTTGAAGCCGAACCCGAGGTACGAGGGAGCAAAGTAGACTTGCCGTGAACACCATTGTGAAGATACTTACAAGCATCACCAAACCGACAAGAACCCTTAGCAAAACTCCAACACGGGTTGTTTACTTTTTCCAAAGAAGGACCACGCCGAGCACTAGTGTTGGATTTAGCCAATAAAACCATGGGAGAAGCGGAGGTAGCATCAACAAGAGGGTTTTGAACCCTAGACTTTAGGCGCATCTCATGAGTAGTCAACAAGGATCTAACCGTTTTGAGATCGGGAAAGGGTTCCCGACTAACAATAACGGTAGAGATCGTTTCATAGGTGGAAGGTAAACCCTCAAGCGCGAAAGTAACAACATCATCATTGCTAAGAGGGGAACCAAGACCATTAAGAACCGAAACAATAGATTCTATCTTTTGAAAATACCCGTCAATAGATAAATCCCCAAGCTTCAAGTTGCGTAGTTCGGCTTTCAAAGCCATAGCACGCGGGCGCTTGTTGTCTTGAAAAATAGCCTCAATATATGTCCATGCATCCTTGGCAGTGGTAGGGTTAAGATCAACCAAACGTTTCCTTAGTGATGGAGCAAGTGTGGAGAATATCCAAGACCTAATGATGAAATCAATCTTGGTCCATTCCGCATCCTTAGGTGGTGGATCCGTAGGAGTCGTAGTGGATGAAGAGGCAACCGGATCAACAAGATGATCCAAAATCCCATAACCATGACATAGATGGGAAAAGTAATACACCCACGAGGAATAATTCATCGCATCGACATCAAGTTTTTCGGGAACAAAAGTGGTTAAATGATTCATAGCCATGAGTTTATCCGATAAGGTAAGTGCCGGTGTGGGGGGTGGGTTGTCGTTTGTCATGTTTGATCGTCGAACAGTGGGTAGTATGTAGGTTCTGTAGTTTTTAGGGTTTGTAGATTTTAGGGCTCAAAGTAGTTAGGGTTTGTAAAAAAAACAGTGGAAACAGTAGCAAGTGTGTGGGGTTTGCGTGGGAGAAACCAAAACAAAACACCGACTGAAACTGCAATCGGTAAAACAGTGGCTAAACTTAGCCAAGAAACGTCGACTAAACTTAGTCGAGAAACGGGAAACCACCGAGAAACAATCGGTAAAACAGAAACTGTGATTGAAAAGGTTACAGACAAGCGGAAGCGAATTGTTTTAGGATCTGAGAAACCCTCGTGATACCATGTAGGATGATACAATGTTCTGTGTATATTGATTATGAAACCATACAAAGTGTCAAGTATAAATACAAGTAATACAAAGATAACCCTAAGCCCAACATGGGCCAAGCCTACAAACATAAGCCTGCTAACACGTACATGGTAGTGCAATTTGTCCATGTAAGTGTGATTGATGAACTGGGAGTGTTCGCGATGGCCCATATGTAGTTGCTGCTGCTGAAAAAAGAAATCGAAAAGATTAAATGTTATTCAGAGTATTGGATATTATGATATTACATATTTGCTTTTTATACATACTTGTCGGGCAGCTGTTATCACTTCTGCTGGTGTTAGGTATGGGCAGCGTGTTCGGACATGGAAACCGAGAAGAAATATCTGAACCAACAGCTGCAATTGAAGCGAATGAGTAAACGCATATATAAATGGACCTGAAAATAGGAAAACATATAAGCACTTACATGGTGAACTGCTGAGGCAGCCGTCAGTTGTAGTGGGAGCAGGATTGAATGCAGCATGGCATAAGTTTGCGTTGGCGCGACCATGTGTATATTCATAAGTGTTTGGTGGACTATAAGTCTGACATGTCGCGGACACCCCATTTAGCAGTTGTTGAACAAACAACGATTCAGAGGTGTCGTGGGGAATATTCATATCGGAACTCTCTCCGACCATGTCGAAAGCGTAAGAATTTTGTTTTTTAGAAGTAGGCAACGAATAATATTCAAGTTCATTTTCATATGGCAATTTTCTTTTAACTGATTTGGCTTTAGTCTTCAGAATTAGTACAGTCGAGTAATAATCTTCATAATTAGTACAGTCGAGTAAAGTGAAGGAACATATATTAAGCAAGCACCGATTCTTAAATATCAAATGTATATTTGCAAGCAGAAATATGTTAAGCAATTACTATGCGCAATGGTTTGTAAATAGCAAATGGATGTTTGCAAGCAGATATCTTAAAGCATGGGTAATGGGTACAACACAAACGTAGTCAGTATCATACAACAACAGATGCATGCATAGGAAAAAACTTAAAGGTGACTAAAAAGTTAAGCAAAAAAAAAGGTACATAAAACCTTGCCAAGTGTCCAAGGATGTCGCGATTGATGCGAGGACGAAAATGAAGCGTACCTGAAAGCCGCGGCGAGTCGTTAGATGCAGAAAAAGGTTGAAGACGATCAACTTTACACCAACTACTACCAAACACGTATTCTAGAGTCCTATGGAAACTCAAGAAGTTAAATACAAAAAAATTACCCGGCATCATGAAAAACAAACAGCCCATCGTAGTGCACTTCCCGACTTAGCCCATTAAACCATGAATTGGCCCAAGAACAATACGGTGACGTTTTAACCCTCAATTGAGAGGGTACAAGCATAGTTTCTCGCGCGTTGCTGCGGGGCGGTGTTTCTTTTATCATACATGTGGGTGTTTTTCTTTTTTAAAATTTGTATGTTATGCTAATTTTTTTAAAGGTTATGTGTTTAAAGGTTGTTTTTTTTGCTATTTGAGTTTATTTTAATATAATTTTATGAGATTGGGTTGATGCGGGGTGTTAAATTTTGTTTTTTTTTTATATTTTGTGCGGCTTTATTTTTCCGGTGTCATGTTTAATAAAAAAATTGTGTTTGGTCTCGTGCCGCGGATATTTTTTGATCTGAATAACTAAGTACTTTTGTAATTTTTTTTCTTATTTTGTGCCGAGCAAAATTTTTTTTTTTAAATTTGCCTAGTTAAAGAAAAAGAAAACCCAAAAAAAAGTGGTAAATGGGCCGGCCCAAAGTAGGAGCCCAATGGGACGGTTACTATAGCACTGTAGCACGGCTGCCAAAACGGCAGCGTTTTATTCCAAACATAGTATATATATAATTATCCTATATCTCAATCCTTAAACGTCTGACCACCACTTTGACCACATCCTACAGTACCAACCAAAGTGCTACAGTGTGAGGGCTAAAATGTAGCTCAAAAAGTGGCCCAAAGTAAAAAAAATTACAAAACAGACCCTCAACTTTTAACTATTTACGATATCATATAACAAAATACACACGCAATTATTTTCGCATTGCGAACAAAAAGAGCTCAATATTTCAATACTTCTGACGTACGTAAATTTGGTCCAAAGTAAAAAAATAAAATAAAAACCACCGACCCAAAATTTTAAAAAAACTTTACAAAACGCACGCGGAAAGATTCTCGAATTGCGAACAAAACGAGCCCAATATTTCAATGCTTCTGACATACGTAAATTTGTCCCAAAGTAAAAAAAAACGACGACCCAAAATTGAAAAAAAAACTTTTACAAAACGGACCTTCAACTTTTAACTATTTACGACTTTTTATATATTAAATTTTATTTATCAAATATATAACACGTATCTATCGATTCATTTAGATCAAAAAATACCGCGAAAAGATCTTCGAACTGCGAACAAAACGAGTCCAATATTAAAATGCTTCTAACGTACACACAATTTCTTTTTAAAATGTTAGAGTTTAATATAAATATTACTCTTACATTACAAAGAGCATGTAGTGTGGCACTGTTGTGGGAACAATGTCACGCTACAGTGCTATAGTATCGGCCCAACAGTTAGCCCAAAATATGACCAAAAAATTAGCCCAAAATCTGGTTCAAATTAAAGAAGTTACAAAAAAGACCCTTTAAGTTTTTATTATTTACGATTTTTTCCATAAAAATTTTAAATAAAAAATATAACGACAGAAATGTCTATGGATTACGAATAAACTGAGCCCAATATTGATATGTTATAGACGTGCATACGCTTTTATAAAATACGTTGAAGTTTAATATGCGTTTTTAAAAAGAAAAAATTAGGCCAAAATCTGGCCAAAGTAAACAATTTTTTTTACGTAACTTTGTAAATAATTTCAACACGCAAACATTCTACAATACATTATGAGGCATGTTTTATAAATTTTGTTCTTTTGTGCATTCTTGACTAACAACCTATATCCGGCCATATATCATGAATATTTATTGAGCTTATACCATTTTTTACTTAATTATCCACATGTTACTCATATAAAAATTATTTAAAAAAATGGTACACTGTTTTGTATTGAAAAAAAATTAGTAACAAAAGATTACAAAAATGGCCCTTAAATTCTCACTAATTACGATTTTTTTATACAAGTTTTCTTTATCAATATGTGACGCACTTTTAATGAAAAATACAAGCCTTTAAAATACGACCAAAACGAGTTAATATTGATATGCTTTAAACGTGTGTACGATTTTATGGAAAATATTAAGGGTCATATAATGTTCTTATAAAATATTATATAAAATTTATGTAGGCCCTATTTTTTTTTTTTTTTTTTAAAGTTTCATAAACCGTGCTGCCCCCGCCGCAATACGCGGGTTAAATTCCAACTCGTTATTATCAAAATAGCATGCACGCATTCAATGGGCTTAATGTAACCCAATATATATACTAAAGATGGTCCATTCATGTTTTTGTCGGTTTTCTTTTAATATTTGGATTGGCCCATGAGACTGGCTCAACTTCTTTTTACATGATGTAACAATCCAATGCATACTACATAAAGTCAACAACGAACTCATGACACTATCATAGTCTTATTACAAACATGCATACTTGCCCGCGCGCTGCTGCGGGACGGGGTTTTTTTTAAAAAAGTTATTTCGAGCTTTACCATATAGCAAAAAAAAAAACACTTTAAACATGAGGCCCAACACATAAGCCATATAAAAAAAATTATTACTAATATACACATTTGTCGACAAACTAGCCTAAAATTCGCATAAAATGTGGCCCAAAATCTGGCCCAAAGTAAAAAAAAATACAAAACGGACCCTCGCCTTTTAACTATTTACGATTTTCTTACACAAAAATTCCCGTAAAAAAATTTACAAAACCGTCCCAAAAAAAGAAAATATTCGGGAAAATATTAGCCCGTCCCAACGCAATTTTTTTTTCCACGAATCATACAAAAAAAGAAAATATTAAAAATTAGCCCCGCATAACGCATCGCCCAAAAAAACCCCCCGAAACGTAAAAAAAAGTATTCGGAAAAAAATTAGCCCCGCCGCAACGCGCGGGTTCATTTGTTTGTTTAGTGACAAAAAGCGATGCCGCAAACACAGTGACTACCATGGTCCTGTCACATTTGTGAGACATCTTTATATCAGTCTATATTAGTGACGGACCTAGAAAATGACCAAATAAGCTAAGTTGCGTATTGCATATCGTATTCCCGGATATATTAGCAATCGAATAAAATGACATAGTCGATACCATGAGTCTATGGCAACTCATTATTGATAAAACTTTGAACTAAATGCACAAAATAAAAGAAATAGTAATGAGACGTGAAGAATAGTGGGGAAGGAAAAAGACAGAAAAATGGTTGTGACGGCGTTAAATCATAAATTGATGTTTCTCTTTGTGTTACTCTTTTCGTTTCATTGTCCATCAACAAAAACACATCGTTTAAAAAAATATAATTATTACAATTTTTTTTTTACTTTTTACATAATAATAGTTTTACCTTGAGAGTAATATGATAAATTTGATTTATATTTAAGGACGGAGCCAGAGAGTGTTCCGCAGGTGCCCGAGACACCTATGGATTTTTTCGATGTAATGTTAATTTTAAAAAAAACTACGATTTTTTTCAAATGTATCATAAATGTACTCGGTCCATCGAAATTTGTTTCTAATCTTATCGTTTCAAGGAAATCTTCGTTTTAATTCACTTTTTAACTCTGTTATATTACGGTTAAAAAAATTGTACATTCGGTAATATTTGGTCTTGGCTCCGTCCCTATTTATATCCCTTATCTAATTTGGAAGTGAGCAGTGAACAATAAACATGAGACGGAGGTACTAATTTTCTCAACAAAGCATGTTTGCTTCCTTACGCATTTTTCAACACAAACGATATAATTGTAACGACGTTTCGTGTAGTAAGCTTTTCTTAGACTTGTGTGACAAAAATTGGTAATCGACAAGAAATACTATACAGCGAGACTATAGTTAATTATCTCTACTACATTTAATGAGATTTTTTTCCTCTGCTCTTTGCTTAAAACTCTTAAAATCAAAAAATATCTAATTAATATTATGTCATTATTATGAAGTTGATTATTTCATACATTCTTTTATTTTCCTTTACAATTTATTTCATATAACCATAACTTTTTCTTGCATACATAAGCTATAAGTTGTAGTTGGAGCTCATTTTATATGCTTGAAGATAGAGCTTATATTTTTGTAAAGCTGTTTATTTAAAGTTGAAGCTTATTGTAAAGTCGCATAAAAATACATCAAATTAAATTAAGATATATTTCCAACTTTTACGTGATAATCCATTATAACTTGAAAGGTATTTAAGTAATTTGATAAGTCTGTTTCAATTGGTTTGGGCTTATGGAGACTTGTAACTAATAAATGCTTCCATAACATGTGTGATGAAAAAAACATATTTTATTAGTCAGCTTATTTTAAAAGCCCAAGTCCTTATAAACCTCTATGAGCCTGTATAAGCCCCACATTAAACACATCTAAAATAAAGTTTGAAATTTAAGACAAGGAACAACGTACAAGTTGACGATTCTTATAGCTATAAGAACTGAAAGTTGGAACAAGTATTAATATACACAAAATGAATCCAAACGAGGTGGAAAGTGACCCGCACATTGCGACGAGGGCAATAGTTATTACAATAGGTAAATGCCGTCTTCTCTTAACATGGAATGTGTAGATGCACATACACTTTACGCAAATAGGGTGTAGATACGACATAAAATTCATGAGGCTTCATATCTACCTTAAGTGAGAATAGTGTGTTTTTACATCTTTTTTATAAAAAGACTAACCATGTCAAAAGGAATAGCTGGTCAAATTTGTTAATAAAGTTGAGAACAATATTGTCATTTGTGACAACATCAAGTCTTGGACCAGGGAATTGACCATTGATTAAGATTATCTGTAAAAAAAATAAAGTCAAACATTAGTTAACAGAACAAACATATAAACAATCGCTGCACTAAAACCAAACATCATTAAAAACAATAGCAGAATCAAAGAATTTATACCACACTACAACTTAATGTACCCAAGAATAATATCACCAAAAGGGGCAAAATTGTCTTCATTTTACCAGAAATAAGCAAATTCCCTACAAATTTTCAGAGTTTGTTGTTTTTATTTGTTTCTATGATAGAAAAAACACAAAATGCTAAAAACCCGAGGGGTCTATGGCGGATACAAATAACTGAAATAACAATCAATGACAACAAGCAAGAGATACATGTTTTATTTTCTTTAGTATGTTGACATTGGGTACCTGATCAACATGCTGCGTTTTCTTAAACATTCAAATTTGGTATTGTTTTAAGGTCAAAACAAATTTAATGCACATTAGAGAAGGGTGTTTGGGTAAGCTTATTGAATCAGCTTATTAGCTTATCATAATCCAAAAAAGAATTGATTTTAGCGTCCAAACATGTTAAGCCTATAGAACTTATTTGTGCCAAATACATTGTTTTATGAAAGGTACGAATGCGGCGGAGTGGTGGTGGGGGTGTTTGGGGGGGGGGCTTATCAGCTGGATAGCCAATAAGCATAGCTTCCTTTAATAAGCTAAGCCAAATACCCCAGATCATCAGAATCTAAAAAATAATCGATTTTAGCATCCAAACACGTTAAGCCTAAAGAACTTATTTGTGCCAAATATATTGTTTTATGGAAGGTATCAATGGGGTGGGGTATATAGAATAAGATAAATGTCGTTTCTGACATAGGCTGATCCAAGCTTTTCACAATAGACTATTTAAACGAAACATAAGACGTATCATACAATAGCATCCATAAAAGTACCTGATCACATTAATTAATCATTTTAATAAAATCTGATAAACTTTATAAAAGTTTTTGGCACTCATAGGTTTGTGTAACGAATTTGAACTTACGGTTGGAACGTTTACAGGTTCGTAAGCAGAACTTTTACTTGGAACAATGAACCTCTTCTGATATGATTTAGGAGTCCAACAAAAGCAATAAAGAACCTAGACAGAAAGACCACAAAAATATATATATCACTTCAAACAACACAATACTAACCTACTTAATTTTTAAATTCTCGTTTGTGTGGTCGCTGAGAGTAAGCTACAAAACGAATGAATATAAGCATATACACGACATAAAGAAAATGAGGACAACATATACTATACAAACGACTTCTATCAGACTTTCTTCCTGTTTTATCGCACGAAATTGAGTTCGCACAACATCAGTAAGCCACTACATACAACTCCACCACCATCTAGTCATTTAATATTTTAATACGTCCACGTTGTTTTGTTGAAGAAAAAATTATTAACTGTATAATTTAAACATTGTGTCACTTACATCTCTTATCAGCTTATATGAAGTGTATAAAAGTCATCGGCACACAAAGTGACATGAATTGCATTTCCACTCGCTACCAATACGAAGAGTTATTATCGATTATTCTATTGCTTTTATAATATGTATAACAACGAAGTTTAAGATAGTTAAAAAACAAAAGGCATTTTTGAGTGTCAAATACTAATGTGACATTTTGTTCGTCTGGGTCGATACGATTGTCATATAATATCTTCTAATTGTTAGTAACCATTAGGAAATACGAAAAAGATAGAATTGAAAACTTGGTATAAAGCTTCTTACACGCAAATGTTAGATCATGTTTGTTGGTTCGTATGCAAAATGTGCGAACAATGTGTACCGCTTCTTGGTTACTAACCTGAAAAAGATACGTTAGTGTAGAGCAAGTTAGCAATTATTTGTAAACAGATGATTCAATGGTTGAAGATTAGAGATCATTTGTTATCACAGTATTTACCGTATCCGAAATTCCATTCAAAGCAAGGATCAAAACTCGCATTCAGGTCTAATTTGAATTCTTTTTGTTTCTGGTTCAATAATCACCCATATAGTAAGCTGTTTGTCCCCTATAGATCGTGACTCCGCAAGTCTCTAAAGACCATTACGACAATCAGCATATCCACCCTGTAAATCACATAAACATTTAGACACATTAACCTACGATACTAACCGGACACAGACTTGAATTAACATATACCAACCTACTGCGCGTCTCGTTTTCTCAGACCACTTGTGATAATCCTACTTAACGCCTAAATCGACAAAATAAAACATCAATTCAGTGAGTACACCAAAACCACCCAAAACATAATCACTAAAAACATTCTAAAGCTTGTACCCTTTCAAAGATACCTGCTCGACTCGAGAAGAAGCCACAAATATAAACTATTG
>BQNB010072524.1:0-23875 GCA_026074375.1 Tanacetum coccineum
TTTTACTCCCGATTAAATAGTCATAGCCATTGCCCGTACACGTTTAGGTTTTACCTATTCCTTCATACTTAAGGCATCAGCCACCACATTCGCTTTACCCGGATGATAGAGAATTTCACATTCATAATCACTAAATAGTTCGATCCACCTCCTTTGACGCATATTCAACTCATTCTGATCAAATATGTGTTGGAGACTTTTATGATCCGTGTAAATGACACTCTTCGTACCATACAAATAATGTCTCCAAGTTTTTAAAGCAAACACTACTGCTCTAAACTCTAGATCGTGTGTTGTATAAATCTTCTCGTGGATTTTTAACTGCCTTGATGCATAAGCAATTACCTTATTTCTTTGCATAAGCACACAACCTAATCCCTGATTCGAAGCATCACAGTAAACTACAAAATCTTCAACTCCATCAGGAAGTGACAATATCGGCGCATCACATAAATTATTTTTCAAAGTCTGGAAAGCCTCTTCTTGTTCCACACCCCACACATACTTTTGGTTCTTCTGAGTCAACGAGGTAAGAGGTTTAGCAATCTTAGAGAAATTTGCGATGAAACGACGGTAGTAACCTGCCAACCCCAAAAACGATCGAATCTCAGACGATGTCGTAGGAGCTTTCCAATTCTTTACTGCCTCTATCTTACCTGGGCCCATGTGAATACCACTCTGATTAACCACGTGACCAAGGAAATGCACTTCTTGCAACCAGAACTCACACTTAGAGAATTTAGCATACAACTTCTCCTTCTTTAGCAATTCTAACACCAACCTTAAATGAACCTCATGTTCCTCCTTAGACCTTGAGTAGATCAAAATGTCATCAATGAAAACAATGAAAAACTTATCTAGGTACGGCTTACAAACCCGGTTCATCAAGTCCATGAAAACCGCTGGTGCATTGGTTAACCCAAAAGGCATAATCGTAAACTCAAAATGTCCATACCGCGTCCCATATGTAGTCTTTGGAATATCTTCTTCATGCACTCTTAACTGATGACAACTAGATCGAAGATCTATCTTTGAGAAATAACGCGAACCTTGTAACTGGTCGAACAAGTCGTCGATCCTGGGGAGATTCTTGGTGGTCAGCTTGTGTAACTCACGATAGTCTATGCACATTCGAAATGAATCGTCCTTCTTCTTAACAAACAACACTGGTGCTCCCCACGGAGAGTGACTTGGTCGAATAAAACGTATATCAAACGATTTCTAAGGGTTACGAACCATCGAATAGGGTAGCAAACGAATATCGAATCAAGGGATAGAAATATATAACGGGTTTCACAGGTACAAATAGATGTGGATCAAATGACATAAGAATCCTTTAAAGAAAGGATAGAATATCTATACCGATAGGAAACACAAACAAAAGAGTCAACAAAGCGTATTAAGACAAAAAGGAACACATATCGGATAACAATACGTTTCAAGATTGATAAATGAAAAAAATAGAATTCTTATACCAATAATGGACTTTACTTGAAAGAACCAACTAAATATTATTTTAATAAAAAAATCATTTTAAAACAATAAAGAAAGTTGTTTAAATATAACAAAAAAATCATTTTAGATATAAAAATCGTCTTAAATATAATCTTTTTTAAAATTCATTTTAACATGGTTGCCATAAAAATTCAGAGACAGTTATTTAACGGTGTATCGCATCTTACCCGTATAAATCACTTTAAACATACTTTTCATAAAAATAAAATTTATCAAAAACAAGCATATACACATATTATCATATCTTATTCGTAATGATTATCTTAAAAATAGTTTTGACTGTCAACCAATTATCATATTGTTTCATAAAAATTATTGTAAACATAGTTTCTTAAAAAGAGACATTCCCATAAAAGTGTTGTCATAACGTATTCAAAAAATTATTTCAAAAATAGTTTTTCTCATACACCATCAAGATATACTTCAAAAGGTTTTCATAATTTGACATTAATATAGAATATGTTACTCAAACAAGGGACATCGTAATACCAAAAGGGATTGCAAAATACCATAAAGACTCTAACACAATTCTATTGTTTGAAAGCAAAAGAAAGTACAAGGAACCATATAGACAGAATAACAGTGAAACGAACATTCACAAGAGAAATTCATACGAAGGCATTACGAACCAAAAGAAGAACATAAAGACTCATCCATACTCACGATCAAAAGAACAACCATTGAAAAGCGTCGGTACTAACATGCCGCAACATGTTACGAAAACCAAAGGATATATAAAGAACAAAGTAATGATCCACACTAATATGTTAGGAACAATTAGTACTTAAAAGAAAATTTTGATACTCATACGAGTAATCAATGCAACAAAAGAGCCAATGAAACGCACCAATATCCAAAGAAGCAGATCCGAACAACCAATATACATCAAGACGCCGAATAGGAAAGATAGAACATCCATACTAACATGGTACGAGCAAGGGATGCTAAACTTAGAGTTAGAAATCCGAACAAAGTATTGAGCAAACGAACAAACCCAACAGTCATAATAGTAGCAATAACAAGTATCCGGGGTATCTGCAGGCGATAGATAGAAGGGAAACTTACTAACTACGCAACTATCCATATCCTAACCACACATAATACAACATCTTACACTACCACCTAACAAGCAAACACCGATCAATGCAATCATGGTCACCAGTCTACGTGTGTGATGCCTTTATAATTATGTTGGCCACCCATAATTATAAGTGCATCCTTTCACACGTGTACTTGCTTCCAAGAGTACACATCTCAATGATAACACACATATATGCACATATACCACATTGCACATCTTAAACCACTCCAATATGACACAGAAACGATGCTCCATCAAAGCAATATTTATTTATATAAAGATAAATCAAAAACGACATAAAGAAAATGAAGGTCTCGAAGCGCCCAAAATTACGTAATATCCAAAAGAAATCATCGATAGCAATGTGTCAAGGTAAGAGACGGGATAAACTTATGTTAGGCCTCGCTTGGGTTTGACTTTGTTTTTGCAAGAGTCACCCAACTCCACGGGTCCAGGCCTGCTACGAGCATCCGACAAGAGATATGAGTCGGCCTCCTCCTCCGACTCTTCTAACTACGCTTCCTCCTTTGGTTCCTCGAGAGGCCCCTCCTTAATTGGCTCATATTCTGACGCTTCTGGTATCGAGTAGCTCGTAGGTAGAGATAAAACTCTCAGTAAAACCAGAAAACAAAACGCCTAGATAGCTAAACACATAGATCCTATTATGCAGCTATATGAAGGACTCTTAGGTTATAGTCTAGGTCAAACCACCTACTTCTCTATAACCAATGGCTCTGATACCAATCTGTCACACCCCGCTAAGGTGGAAACACGAGGCGTAACGTCATGGGTATCATCACAACACAATGGTGTCAACAATAAAGAGAACTACAATGCATTAAACAATACAAAAATGGACACAAAGTGTCATGACAATACCTAACACAAGAAAAAGGGGTCTTGTATTGAGGTAAAAGAGTCACTTCAATACAAGGACATAAACAAAATATCCCAAAAACCTTAAACATTCAATCAACATTCAAATTATCAATCCAAATAAAGTAAGATATAAAAACTAGGAGATAAACTCCACATGCAAGCCTATGGTCTCACTAGCCAAGCTTCCTAACTTCACTTTCCTCAAGATGCTCACCTAAAAATGATGCTTAAAAACGTCACCAAATATGTTGGTGAGAGTCATAGGTTTTAGACACACATTTATACTCGTTTCACTGTGATTAACAAAACAAGGTAGGACAATAATGAACTATCATGACCCTATGCAAGCATGCATATATATAATTAACATATTCACACAACGGGTAGGCGTACCCCTCCGATCCTATGGTACCATAATCAACACTGAGTAGGCGTACTCATCTGATCCCAAATCGATACCATATGTATCACTAAGTATGCGTATTCATTCGATCCCAATCAATATCACAAATCACACTGAGTAGGCGTACTTATCCGATCCCAATCAATATCACAAATCACACTGAGTAGGCGTACTCATCCGATCCCATTCAATACCAACATGTAACATAAAGTCATCTAATAGTCATGTAATGTCCATACATAATTTAAAACACATAATCACAGCAATAAAACATTTCAAAATATTTGCATCATTTCCATCCCAATATAAAAACAGAAAAATGGGACTATGAAACTCACCTGATGTACAGGTACTTCACAAATTCCTCGCAATCAACTAAACACAAATAAAACACGTGTTACACGCGATTAGGCTAAATGCCCAAGGCGATGTAACAATCAATTGATGGACTACTATGACTATATTGTGATTATAAACTCTTTACCACACTTCCCATACCCCTAATACACTTAATCCATTTATTCAAGTTTTCTAGCTTCTCGGCAGAATTTTATAGTCACTTCATGACTACAAATAAAATATTAAATCATCAAATTGCCTTTCTCTACTGCATTCCCTATCTTCTTAATGGGTTATGAACTACTGTGATTTTTTAGAAAAAATAATATTAAGTCTAACTATTTTATAAAAATTCAACATCACAAAGTGTCTAAAATTTGACCTGATTCGACTATCAAATAGTTTAGCTTGATCAGACCCATTTAAACACTTAGAAAAATTCTACAAAAATTCTAAAAAATCCTATACATCATGAACTTGCTACAGTAGCAATCCCATCAATTCAAAAGACGTTTTGATATGGTTTTTGACCTCACAAACACAACCCAAAATCTGCCCCAAAAACTTAGATTTGACAACGAATCTTGTAAAATTATTTTGACTGACTTCCACTCACTTTTAGTTCATGAAACCACTTGGATTGGAAAGTAGACTCTCTGTAGTTCATTTTAGGCTCAAAAAAATCAATAAAAGCTATCCGTATGATCGAGTTATGGCTCTCGCAAGATGACCTAAAATTCTGCCCAGATTTTAATTCTGAATTTACCATAATTAAACCTAATTAAAGATACCCAAACCCTAATTATTATACCCAAATCAATATTTAATGATCATAACATCATAATTACAGTATTTTTACAAAACCCTAATCCATCAATTTATTTGTTACATATTTAATACAATAATTAAAACATATATTTGATTACTAGAATAAAGATTTGATAAAAAATAAGATTTGGAAAGATGATTAAACCTTGATCTTGAAAGCTTAAAAAAATACCAATGGCTGCTAGAGTTTTGAAAGAAGTCGACACAGATAAAAAAAGGGAAGGGAATACAGATTTTGGCTTTTATAAAATACTGATTAGTTTCCTACTTGGACTTGGGCTCTCCCCCTCCTTTTTCTCTTGTTAAACCGATCCAACAAACACCCCTTTTAAATAATATATTTTTTTTATAAATTCTTTATAAAAATTCGTCCATTTATTATTTATATAAAAAAATATTATTTTTTTACATTTTTTAATTTTTTTTTCTTTTACACTTCTACTAAACTATTTATTACATATTTACTTTAACCCTTAAATAAATACAAAACTTAAATTAAAAACACTTATACTACTTATTAAATTTTTCGTAAGCTATATTTATTTATTACAACCTAATCAAATTATAAAACCTTAATATACTAAATAATCTCATTCCGAAATTAACGATACACGGTACGTTAATTTCTCAAATGCCATAATATCCAAACGTACTAAAATTTCAAAATCACTATCAATACGAAATGAAATGATTAAATCATTCATTCCTACCAACACAATCACATATAATAACATGTATATCATATCACCTAAACCACAAAATAGACTAACGTACATAAATTAAAGCACATAAAGCTAGGCAAGTTAACTCTAACTGTTAAACTAACCTCGTTAAATCACGACTGTCACATGTACAAGGCCCTATGATATAATAAGCTTAAAACGATGTATGTACTGTTGAATTACCAGAGAAGCAGGCTTAAAACCTGAATTATAACATATTGTTCAAGACTACCATCTCCTCTAAAACCATTATCCAAACACCCCTTAATATAGGCACAAGCGAAATTATACAAGATCATATCACAAACTTACATCCCATCTTCAAAATACTACCAAGATAACTCTGTCAATTCCAACTGCTATTCATATTACCAAACACTCCTTTTTAGAAAACCAATCTACTTTAATTAAAACTACCCATTGATCCATTGCAGCTCTCATTTCTCTACAACTTTCAAAGTTTTAGTAGTCCTCTTAACTTTCAGGTTCATCAATTTAAACTTCACATTCTCCTTTACTACTTTTATCACCTCCTTTTCACTTCTGCTTTCATGTTTAAACAACCTAAAATTCCTTTCTTGCCATATGTAGTATACTGATGTAGACAACAACAATCTATTTATAACAAACCAAATACTTTTCTTACTTTTTTGCTTTGAAAAAACATCCATAATTTTCATCAACTTCTCTTGTCCTCCACCTTTCTACAACATAATTTCCATCTGAATCCAAACCTTCTTAGCATATCTACACTTGAAGAAGAGGTGTTTGTGGGAGTCTGCATATTCTTGGCACATGGGACATTTCATATCAGCATTTTGATTCCATCTTAAAATTCTATCTTGAGTCATCAAATTTCCATGAATAGTCAACCAAAGGATCATAGCCTACCTAGGATTAAACTGAGAAAACCACACCACAATTGCCCAATCTACCCTTGTCCAGTTATCTCTTAAATCCATCCATACTTGAGAAACATTGTATTTTACTTTTTTGTTATCATTTATCACCCATTTAACACTGTCTTCTTTATCAATAACAAGAATTGGTGGTCTAACATTTGCAAGCACAAGAAACTTGTTAGACCATTCAATAGGCCAAATCTATTTGCCATTATCAATAACATCAACTAACTTTGTATCATTCTTGAGCCTAGCATCATAAACATCTTTATTTGAAATGAACCTATCTAAGACTCCAACAAAACTCCATTTATCATGTCATACATAAATAGTTTTTCAATTACGTACTTCAAACTCTACATGACTTTTAATTCCATCTCTCATTTCCAATAAGCTTTTCCATCTACTACTGATGTGTCGTTGTAAGTAGGTATTTTATATATCAAGTTTTACTATTTATTTTATGCCGACTATACCTAAAAGCAACACTCTAACGGGCAGTGTATCCGATCAGATGTAGCTTCAATGTAAGTAGGGTGTCGATCACTGAGAGTGGAAGTTAACTCTTATTTCTACCAGTATTTTATTTACCTAGGTTTAGTACTAATCTAACCTGATTATTCTAATTAAATCTAATTAAACCTAAACTAATGCAAAGAGGAGGGTTTTCAGTCTAAGAGAATGGCACGAGTTTAGTTCTAACTATCCTAAGATGATGACAAGTAACGCATACAAGTGATTAACAAAAGATAGAAAAATAGTCAAATGTTAGGAAAACGTATTAGCCAGTTTAATCTAATAATACGCCTTGATTGTCTATTTGTGTAATGATTGTATTAATTCGTTGGTGGTATATTATTCCAAAGTTAGGTGGATCTTCTTCATAGACTCGAGGTTTGTCGCTAGTTAATCCTATCACAATTAACCTAAACTCGCATAAAGCTCACACCGTTGATTATAATCTATCTAGGAAACTATATTGGTGGTTATATTGCAACCTAGATCATGGAGGCTTTACCAACTTACTGCTTAATGGAAATTCATATAATGGTAGTCCACGCCCACTTAACTACCTATGAAAACATGACGTTATGTGTAATCCTAAGTCACCGGCTTAGTATACCTATCCACTTAACCAAAGATCGAAATAGGACTTTCTATTGGTGGTCCTATTATTCTAGCTATATGAATAAGTGTTATATGTTTCTATCTCGGACTCTTAGCCTACGCCCAAACAACACCGAAGTTGCAGCGCATTAAATATGTAGGACTATACCCAGTTGAATAATAGGTAAAACACATAATTAAGTACATAAACGCTGTCTCTAGCCTCTGAGAGAATTTTATTTTTGTTTTCTTTGAAAAACTTCCTTCACGCGATTATATAAGTTATTTCTTATATGAATTACTACATGAAACCTGAGATTAGTCAATACAATCTTATGACTCGAAACAGACGCGAATTAATCTAAAAAAATTATTTAATATGTTTGAATTGGTTCTTAAAAACTGGATATAACCCCTACACTTATTTTGTTGCAAAATACCTTTGATTAAAATTAAAACGAGGTTAAAACTAAAACAAAGCATGATTACAAAATGTTGAATTCAAACATAAAAGAATAAATGAAAAGAATTAAAACACAAGACACTCTTAATATGCGATAAAAATAAACATTGGGTTGCCTCATAAGAAGCGTTTTTCTTTATTTATGAGTCTTGTAGCTAGACTCGAAGTCACACGCTCTTACGTGTCATAGAAGTGATCCAAGTCGATGATTTCCCTTGGATCTTCCTTTTCGGAGAGTTTCCTAAAAGTGGGGACTGATTGGAGGGTTTTGATGAATTCTTCTCCATCCGGGTCAATTAGCCTAATCTTGGCATGCCATGCCCCGTCTTCATTTTTGGGTGGTTTGTCCCAGTTGATCGGGTTCTTTATCAAATCCTCAGATTCCCACATATTTCTCTTAAGGTTTATGGGTATAGCTCCTAAGAATTCCACCATTCTTCTAAATACTAGGACGTCCTTAAAGGGATTTATTTCGGCATCTCTAGCTATTTCCCATTCTCCGGGCAAATGACAGTCTAAGAAGTCCTTCCTAGCATAGTAAGGAGTTCGTGCACCCACACCATCTGAGCTAGGTCGTGGTTTGTATGACTCCCTTTTTCCTAGTGTGGTCCAATAGGGTGCTTCCTCTTGACCTAGTTCAATCCCTTTTACTCCAAACACTGACCTAGTGATCCCTTCTCCTACCGCTATTTTGGCTTTCCTACAATCTATAACTGCATTGGCGGTTGCTAGGAATCCTCTTCCTACTAGTAAAGGGGTTTCAGGGTCCTTCTTCATGTCGATTACATAAAAGTCGGTTAAGAGTTTTAGTCTCCCTATATGGACTTCTACATCTCTAACAATTCTAATAGGATAGGACTTGGTTCCATCTGCTAACCCGAATACATGGTTGGTTTCCTCTAACAGTCTGATGTTGAGCTTTTTGAAAAGGTATAACGGGATTATGTTTACGCAAGCCCCTAAATCTGCTAAAGTATCAAAAGGTTCGGAGTTCCCTAGCCTACAAGGTAGAGTGAACAGTCCGGGGTCTTCTATCTTTTTAGGCATCTCGCCTTGGATGAATGCGGACCCATTTTTGCCTAGCTCTAAGCTCTCCACGTATTTGTCCAGAATTGCATTGTACATTGGAGCATGAGCTAGGACTTCAAGAACCGGCAGGTTGAGATGCAAATCCTTGAATTCATCTTCTAAAGTTTTCTCGGGTTCTTCAGGTTGTTGTGTTCTAATTTCCGTGGCCGGTTACGGCTGGTCTTTTTGGGAATGGTTTGACTCATTGGAATAATTTTTGACTGTATTGATCGAATTATAAGGGTGAGACGAGCATTGGGGTCGACTGTTGGGTAAGAACGAGCAGACAAAACTGGAGAGGTAGAGTTAACATTTAGTTTTGGGTTCTTAATTGTGTCGCTAGGAAGTGCTCTAGCTATTCGATCGATGATGGCCTTTAATACCGTGCCGATTTTATTTGTCATCTCGCTTTGTTGTTGTTTAAAATTAGATTCAAACTTTGACAATCTAGCGTCTTGAGATGCCATGAAGTTGGACACCAATCCTTCGAGATTTGATTGATTCTTAAAACTTTGAGGATTGTTGTTGAAGGAACGGTTCAGGATCGAACCGTTTGGTTGGAATTGGTTAGGTGGGTTTAAAAAATTATTTTGAGAATTTTGGGGTTGTCTCCACCTAAGGTTTGGGTGACTTTTCCATGATGGATTGTAGGTGTCACCAAGATTGCTTTGCTCGGGTTTGAAAGTGTATCACTTACCTCCCGCTTCGTCGGTACGCGAGGATGCATATTCAACAAAAGCTTGCTCGGGATTTTCCATGCAGTACTGAGTGTCGTGGGGACCACTACAGATCTCACATGAAGAAGTGATCTTGTTCACTTGAGTAGGTTGCATCGGAGCAATGTAGGCTTCCATCAAGCGTTGGACTTGATGTTCGAGCTCGATGAGGCGGCGGTCGGATGTACTCGGGACATCTTGAGGCAAAGAGATTGCCTTGACCGGCTTAGCGAAATCCCTTGGGTCGTTCCAACTTTCGTTGTCATAGAGGGCGAGGTCCTCTAATAGTGCCCAGGATTCTTCGGCGTTTCTGTCACGAAGCTTACCACCGGCCGATTGGTCAATGGTTCGTCTTGTGGCGGGAGTGACATGGTCATAAAAGATTTGGACTTGGAGCCAAAGGTCGATGCCATGATGAGGGACTTTTTAGAGTAAGTCCTTGAAACGAGTCCATGCTTCTGAGAGAGATTCTCCTTGATGTTGTTGGAACATCAGGATATCGTTGCGGAGTTTTGCGGTCCTTCCCGGTGGAAAGAATTAAGCAAGGAAACGAGTAGTAAGATCCTCCCATGTGGAGATGGATCCTGCTAGAAGACGTTCAAGCCAATTGCTAGCTTGATCGCGAAGGGAAAATTAAAATAAATGCAGGCGCGTTCTTTCCCTATTTGCACCGTCAAGGTCAAGTGAGTCCACAAGTTTTAAGAAATCCTTGAGGTGTTGGTTTGGATCCTCGGACCGAAGTCCGTGGAATGAGCATCCGTTTTGCACCAACCGGATGGTGTCGGATCGAAGAGGTACCACATTGTTCCCTTCGGGGAGTTCAATGGTGTTCTTGTAGCCCTCGTGGCTAGGTCTGGAGTAATCTCCAAGAGTACGGATAGTATTCGCGTCTTCCATGATGGTTGACGAGAATGATTTACGAAACAATTAACACGAAAAAAGATAGACTACAAGAAATCTAATATAACGAAAATAAAATCTCACTTGAAAGGATTCAAGCGAGTAGAACTAAGCTAAACTAAGTTTGAAACCTAACTTCCGTTTGATCATTTCGTTGCAAATATCTTCTCTTTTTTTATTGTGTAGTTTGTCTTCGCCACATGGCTTACTGCCATTCGCCCCATTTCATTAGTGCTCATGCACGTGACCATTTTCTATTTAATTTCATCCGCACGTGAGGTGAGTATAACATTTCATCTTAATTCTTCATGCGTATAACACAAATGCAAATTGAATTTGTACACATTCCAATGCCACGTGTACCATTCCTATTAGTCTTCAAAATGATAATGCTCTATCATGTGACATTAATTCTTTTATTTCCATATCACGTGTGACAACATCAAACCAGTTTAATAGTTTCTTTTTAGTTGAGTTAGAAAAGGCTTGTTGGGCTTTTGACTTTATATGGGCTAGTTTGGCCCATTAACTGGGTTACGGGCTGGCCCAATAAAATTCGAAAGCACCTTTGGACTCGTTTTCTCGCGCTCCTTTCGATCCCGTGCTCGGTTCTGTCCGGTTTTGTCTTTATTTTTTTGTCATTTTCTTGATATCCGTACCTGCACATACACAAACACAAAAACATGCATATATTTGTCATTTTCATTATGTTTTTGGTCTTTTTGGGTTTATTTTACAAGGTAAAAGTATGTATAAAATAGCGAATACCACTCCCTTTTTCCTAGTGTGGTCCAATAGGGTGCTTCCTCTTGACCTAGTTCAATCCCTTTCACTCCAAACACTGACCTAGTCTGAGGTCTTCTATCTTTGCAGGTACTTTACCCTGGACAAATGCTGGTGTGTTTTTGCCTAGTTCTAAACTCTCCACGTATTTATCCAACATTGCATTATAGATTAGAGCGTGAGTTAGAAATTCGAGAACCGGTAGGTTAAGATGCAAATCCTGGAATTCATTTTCAAGAGTTGGTTCGGGTTCTTTTGTTTGTTGTTTTCCAATCCTCATCCATGCTTGCAGCTGGCTTGTTTAGGAATGGCTTGCCTCATCGGAACATGTTATGACAGCATTGATTGAAGTGGAGGGGTGGGGCGAGCACTAGGGATCTATTGTTAGGTAAGAACGAGCAAAAAAACAGGAGAGGTAGAGTTAACATCCAGTTTCGGGTTCTTAATTGTGTCGCTAGGGAGTGCTCTTGACAATCAATCGGTGATGGCCTTCAATACTGTGTTGATTTTGTTGGTCATCTCGCTTTGTTGTTGTTTGAAATAGGCTTCAAACTTGGGCAATCTAGCGTCTTGAGATGCCATGAAGTTAGACACCAATCCTTCTAATTTTGATTGACTGTCTTAAATTTGATGGATTTGGAGGTTGTTGACGGCAGCGGTTCAGGATCGAACCGTTAGGATGGAACCGGTTAGGTAGGTGTGAGAAATTATTGAATTTTAGGGTTGTCTCCACCTAAGGTTTGGGTGACTTTTCCATGACGGATTGTAGGTGTCACCAAAATTGTTTTTCTCGGGCTTGAAAGTGTACCACTTACCTCTCGATTTGTCGGTACGCGGTGGATACACTATTTAACAAAGGTTTGCTCAAGTTTCTATTTCCGATGAAGTACTGAGTGTCGTGGGGACCACTACAGATCTCGCATGAAGAAGTGATCTTGTTCACTTAAGTAGGTTGCATCGGAGCAATGTGAGCTTCCATCAAACGTTGAACTTGATTTTCAAGCTTGATGAGGAGGCGGTCGGATGTAATCGGGACATCCTAAGGCAAAGAGATTACCTTGACCGGCTTAGCGAAATCCCTTGGGTCGTTCCAACTTTCGTTGTCATATAGGGCGAGGTCCTCTAATAATGCTCAGGATTCTTTGGCGTTTTTGTCACGAAGCTTATCATCAGCCGATTGGTCAATGGTTCGTCTTGTGGCGAGAGTGACATAGTCATAAAATATTTAGACTTGGAGCCAAAGGTCGATGCCATGATGAGGGACTTTTGTAAGTAAAGTCCTTGAAAGAGTCCACTGCTTCTGAGAGAGCTTTCTTGAGGTTGTTGGAACATCTGGATATCGTTGCGGAGTTTGCGATCCTTTCTGATGGAAAGAATTTGAGCAAGGAATCACGAGTAGTAAAATCCTCCCTTGGTGTTGATCCTGCTGGAGACGTTCAAAGCCAATTGCTAGCCTTGATCGCGAAGAAAAATTGAAATAAACAACCTGGGCACGTTCTTTCCCAAGTGATCCAGTCCACAAGTTTAAGAAATCCTTGAGGGTTTTGGTTTGGATCCTCAGACCAAAGTTCGTGGAATGAGCATCCGTTTTGCACCAAACGGATGGTGTCGAATCGAAGAGGTACCACATTGTTCCTTACGGGGAGCTCAATGGTATTAATGTAGCCCTCGTTGATAGGTTTGGAGTAATCTCCAAGAGTACGGATAGGATTCGCGTCTCCCATGGTGGTTGACGAGAATGGATTACGAAACAAATAACACGAAGAAAAGATAGACTACAAGAAAGCTAATATAACGGAAATAAAATCTCACTTGAAAGGATTCAAGCGAGTAGAACTAAGCTAAACTAAGTTTGAAACCTAACTATTCTTTGGCCGCGGCGCCAAAAACTTGATGTGCGGTAGTCGTAGACTTCTACACGAAGTTTTACAACTCCCTAGGCAGTGTACCTAATCGTTGCAGTGTAGTATATGCAAGACTCGGGGGGTTGTTATCGTTCTCTAAGGGAATAGGTTGGGAAGGCTCGAACAGGGCTTAGCCGAGATCTACGAGATTGAAAGGAGATTATTTTTGTATTTTTATATTTTATAGAAAGCAAGTAAATCAATGGTTTGAGAGGTTGGTTTGTTTAACTAATTAATAAACTAATTATAATCTAAACTACTGGTGATAACTTTATGATAAAATGATGTATTTTCTTAATCATGCATTACTCATTAGATTACTTCTCCTAATCATGTTGCCTTGTCACTCTTGTAATGATCTGTGTAAGTATTTCCTAACTCATGAACGGATTACACGAACTCGCCGTCTATGTAATATTCCGTTAAGGCAATGCGCAAGTAAGGTAGTATGAAAACTATTACAAGGCCCCTAAGAGTACATTACATGCAATTAAAAAACTTAAGAGGGATCAACCATATTAGGGGTAATGTATTATGAAGACTGTTACCGATGGTATCCTTTCTAGACACTCGCGTTTCCCTAGACATCTATGCCAATTTAATATCTTATGGCTAGTTTTCTAAAGTCTAACACGTACATTCATCACAAGAAGAAACAATAAAAGGATCAACAATCCAACTTTCATGCAATCATAAGAAAAAATACAAAGGAGGGTTTCGCCTAACATGTTATAAAGAAAGCAAGAACATAAATCAATCAAACAACACATAGACATATTGAATAATTAAAAATAGATAATCTTTCTTGATTAAAACATCGATTAAGGTCAGTTACAATAGGGTTTTGAGGCCCTAAAGTCGGCCTAAAAGCTGACAAAATACTTAAGGTTTGGCTCCCAAAAGTTATACAAAGTTACACATTTAAAACCCTAAATTCGGCTTAATATATATAGAGAAATCGTTGCAACGGCGTCTAGTTATAGTCGTGACACCGTCACGTGATAGAATCTTCTAGGTCTGATTTGAGTCGGTTACGTCCTGACGCCGTCACTAGATAGATCGTGACGACGTCGCTTTATGCTTGCGACGCCGTCTCCACGCACTGTTTGCATAATTTTTCAAGAGATTTGATGTGGGTCTGTAGTCTTGTCTGTTTCTTCTCCAAATGAGCCAAAGTCACGTGTATTTTCTCCAAATGCCATCCAAGTGCTAAAAACCTAAAAACAAACGATTAAGCACATAATATGGGCATTTTGCAAGATTTTAAGGGGATAACGACCTCGAAAAATAGTTGTATAAAATTGCACACCTCATCAAATTCCCCTACAACTTGGGATTTGCTGTCCTCTTTTAGCCTAAAATAGGATCTTTCCTTCCTACACCAATAGCAATTTTAGGGGATTTTAAACTAGTCTCTAAAAGTATTTTACAACACAACCTTCTTGACTCGTAATTAAATCGCACTGGAAAGTATATACTAGCACCTCAATAAGCGGTTTGGGATTCTATCTTTCATGGGTGATATAACTAATTATACAACTATGGAAATGGAAATTTAACATCATACTGTCATAGCTATAAATTTCCATAGGCCTGTAAAGGATCAAACCTCCTCCGCTAGGCGCAAGCAATTATTCATTATTAGCAAATAGGTTTCTTTTTAAATGGTTGTGGGGTTGTAGGTGTAAGATAACATTTACGGAAACAAAAACGGATAGGATACATTTGGGGAGTGTTTTTTTGGAGTGATTTAACGGTGGAAAGGGGTTAGCTTATAATTTATTACGAATACAGATTGGTTGGGTTGCTAAGCCATATTGAACTTGGTACCAAGATATACAAAAAAAAAAACCCTTTCTACAAATCTCTACACTCAATATTCTTTCTTTTTTCTTTTCTTGTACTATTGATAAACATAAACAAAGCTAATGGCAGCCCGTTATATTTTTTTACATTTTTGTATATATTTTTTTGCGTACATTTTGCCCTTGCCATTTTTTTTCTTAACATATAATACATCATGGGGGTTTATAAATACACCATAGTACTTGAACTTTTACATACTCGATATTTACAATCTAACTAATGACCCGAATTGAGGTGGATCAACATAACATGGAGCTTATTGCGCTCTATTGGGGGTAATAAATTACTTCTTCCCCGATTCTTCATAAGATGAATACTACCATGAATCTCAATCGTCCCAAAACTGTATTTACAAGGATAAAGACTTAGCAACCGTGTACTCAATAATTGACTTGGGTTAAAATAATAATGTACTAAAGGTGAGTACATACAAGGTAGGCTAAGGCCGATTGAGTTAACGATTGGTTTAAGGGTTAACAATGCTCTTCATTAATAGTCCGGCTTAACCAGAAAATTACGAGAATCGTGAAAAATGATAGGCTCAGAGGGTTGTACTAGGGGTATGCTGTACTAAAAATGAGTACATGGCAAGGGTGTGGGATAGTTATATGATCGGTGTGACCATCATAACAGTTACAAGTTTAAAACATGGGTTAATCCTAGGGCCTCTTATCTAGCAAATCTTAATACTTACTTGCGTCTCGGGATGCATCACAAAAAATAAGTTTTGGAATACTAATATATATTTGTACGTCTCATATAGTTTAATAACGATACAATGTTCCAGAAAGGAAAAGGCGACAAGACCATACATACACATCCGTAAACGTCGAATTTGACAATATGAATGCCATTCGAACCATTAAACTCGAACAAGCTAAAGGTATAAACTATCATGGGTATCAAAAATAGATACCCGAATTCCTAAAGATCTAAAGACGAACCTCACATTCTTTGGGTGGAATATTTAGGGTTTTTTTGTGCTAGTCATATACATTCCTATCCATGAGACGCTATTAATACTCGGTTTTGGTCGGTATGTGTCATTAAAAATATTTAAATTTTGGTTTCAAAAATTACCGTTTTATTGCGACGTTTCGATATTTTACCCATCATTGTAAGGAAACAAGCAAATGGCAATGAATAGTAATAGTTTTCTACGCTTATTTCACTCCTTCTAACGTAAGTTGAATTTATCCCCAATGTTCTTATGAAGTCCATATGAATTATAAAAGGAAGAATATAAGTTAAAGAAAACTAGTACTCCCTGGTCTTGCTCTTATAATGGAGAAAAACCATGCGATAAACTGGTTTAAATCGGTCTCCAAGATTCATCCAATGAAACTTCTAAGACACTTCCAAGCTTCTTCTCATCAAATATAACTTGTAATCAAAGACAAAGACAACTACACCAAGCATAAAATTGGCGAGATAGATATATACAACGAGAGTTTAGTGCTTTGACTCTATGAAAGTAGTAAAGATAGGATGAGAGTAATGATGTAATCATAGGTGTATGTAGATTATAAAAGAATTACAAATTTCAAATGTTGTGCAAACTATTTTTTGAAAATACTTGAAAATTTTTATATTTTCCTGTAGCTGGGCTCACGACGCCGTCAGGATAAATCCCGACGTCGTCTCCAGCCTCTGAGTAAAATTTTCTTTTCGTTTTCTTTGAAAAACTTCCTGCTCGCGATTATATAAGTTATATCCTGTATGAATTACTGCATAAAACCTGAGATTAGTCAATACAATCATATGACTCAAAACTGACGTGATTAATCTAAACAATTTATTTATTATGTTTGAATTGGTTCTTAAAAACTGGATATTTTCCTTACACTTATTTTGTTGCAAAATACCTTTGATTGAAATTAAGACGAGGTTAAAGACACCGCAAAGCATGATTACATAAATGATGAATTCAAACATAATAGAATAAACGAGAAGAATTAAAACACAAGACACTCCTAATATGCGGGAAAAATATATATTGGGTTGCCTCCCAAGAAGCTCTTTTCTTTATTTATGATTTTTGTAGCTAGACTCGAAGTCACACGTCCTTACGTGACTTCTCATTTATCATCCATTTCAGTCACATATTCGGGTCCAAGCTTGCTAGTGTCTTTATAAAATCCATCTTCTAAATCGGATGGCTTTCTACACCCTCTATCATAGTCATCTTCATTGAGATATTATTTTAGAATGACCAATAATACGTGGGACCTTACTAGACAATTCGCTTCTCTCCGGGTCCTTATACGGTGTCTTAAAAGGTAATCTCTTTAATTCCATCCATGAAAGTCGTTAAACCGTGTTTTCTATTTTTAGCAAGACAGGCGATTTCAATGAAGGGCCGTCCAAAGATTACATGGGACAAGCTAGGGTCGATGTTAGTCTCAATATTTTCCAAAATGGTGAAATCCATGACGTAACTCATATTTCCTACAAATACGTGCATATCCCTTCCTAATCCTACGAAATTTCTTCCCCTATACTCATATCCATTCTTTCTAATAGAGTTATAATAGGCCAAGGACATGATGTTCATGGGTAGGTCAACATCAATGTACGCATTGGCCGTGAATTTATGTCCTATCATACAGGGGATTTTAAGGTTTCTTGGGTCGCCCTTTTTGATCCTAAAGTCATAATTCAGTGAGCATTTGGGCATCTCCTTACTCAATGATTCATAGACCGATTCCTCACTTGTATCAACTAAATCCAGAGGTTCCTCGACATCTAACCATTCAATTTCCTCGTCATTTCTGCTAGGCCCTATTTTATCACTAGCAGTTGGTTTTTTAGCTCCGATTGTGTTGTATCCCATTGTTCTTCAATGGCTTGGGTGCTTTTGGGGCTGCCCTATCTAGTTTGCTTACCCTCTTCTGGCTTGTCGTTATGGGATTTATTTGTTTGCTTCGGGTGGATTGTGATGGTGTTAGGTGAACCATGGATATGGGTTAAGCATTGAGGGTCTTCAGTTGGGTAAGAACGAGCAGACAAAATTGGAGAGGTAGGGTCAATGTTCAGTTTCGGGTTCTTAACCGTGTCGCTAAGGAGTGCTCCTGCCATTTGATCGGTGATGGCCTTCAATACTGTGTCGATTTTGTTGGTCATCTTGCTTTGTTGTTGTTTGAAATCGGCTTCAAACTTGGACAATCTAGCGTCTTGAGATGCCATGAAGTTGGACACCAATCCTTCTAGATTTGATTGACTGTTAAAATTTTGAGGATTGCTGTTGAAGGAGCGGTTCGAGATCGAACCGTTGGGGTTGTTGAAATCGGTTAGGTGGGTTTGAGAAATTATTTTGGGAATTTTAGGGTCTCCACCTAAGGTTGGGTGACTTTTCCATGACAGATTGTAGGTGTCACCAAAATTATTTTGCTCGAGCTTAAAAGTGTACCACTTACCTCCTGCTTCGTCGGTACGCAAGGATACATATTCTAATAAAAGGCTGTTCGGGATTTTCCATGCCCAGTACTGGTGTGTGAGGGACCCTAAAGATCTCAACATTGAGGGAAGTGTCTTGTTCACTTGAGTAGGCTGCATCAGAGCAATGTGAGCTTCCGTCAAACGTTAAACTTGATGTTCGAGCTCGATGAGGCGGCGGTCGGATGTACTCGGGACATCTTGAGGCAAAGAGATTGCCTTGACTGGCTTAGCAAAATCCCTTGGGTCGTTCCAACTTTCGTTGTCATAGAGACGAGGTTCCTCTCTATAGTGCCCAGATTCTTCAGCATTTCGGTCATGAAGCTTACCACCAGCCGATTGATCGATGGTTCGTCTTGTGACGGGATTGACATGGTCATAAAAGATTTGGACTTGGAGCCAAAGGTCAATGCCATGTTGAGGGAATTTTTGGAGTAAGTTCTTGAAACAAGTCCATGCTTCTGAGAGAGATTTTCCTTGATGTTGTTGGAACATCAGGATATTATTGCGGATTTTTGCAATCCTTCCCGGTAGAAAGAATTAAGCAAGGAAATGAGTAGTGAGATCCTCCCATGTGGTGATGGATCTTGCTGGAAGACGTTCAAGCCAATTGTAGCTGATCAGCAAAAGGAATTTGAAATAACGCCGGCGATTCCCTATTTTCACCGTTCAAGGTCAAGTGATCCCTAGTTTTAAGAAATCCTTGAGGTGTTGGTTTGGATCCTGGATCAAAGTTCCGTGGAATGAGCATCCGTTTTGCACCAACCGGATGGTGTCGGATCGAAGGGGTAACACATTGTTCCCTACGGGGAGCTCAATGGTATTCCTATAGCCCTCGTGGCTTGTATTGAAAGTAATCTTCCAAGAGTACGGATAGGATTCGCGTCTCCCATGGTGGTTGACAAGAATGGATTACGAAACAAATAACATAATGAAAAGATAGACTACAAGAGAGCTAATATACGAAAATAAAATTCTCACTTGAAATGATTCAAGCGAGTAGAACTAAGCTAAATTAAGTTCGAAACCTAACTATTCCCCACACAGCAGCGCCAAAAACTTGATGAGGGTTAGTCGTAGGACTTCAACATGAAGTTTTACAACTCCCTAGGCAGAGTACCTAATCGTTGCAGCGTAGTATAGGCAAGACTCGAGGGTTGTTATCGTTCTCTAGGGGAATAGGTTGGGAAGGTTTGAACAGAGCTTAACTGAGATCTACGGGATTAAAAGAAGATTATTTTTATATTTTTATATTTTATAGAAAGCAGATAAAATCAATGGTTTCAGAGGTTGGGTTGGTTCTAACTAATAATAAAATAATTATAATCTAAACTACTGGGGAAAAAAACGTTATGATAAAATAATTTATTTTCTTAATCATGCTATTATCATTAGTTGATTCTCCTAATCATGTTGCCTGTCAACTCATGGTGATATGTGTAAGTATTTCTAAGTCATGTTACGAATTACATGAAACCCGCGTCTATTTTATATTCCCATTAAGGTCAACGCACAAGTAGGTAGTATGTAAGCCTATTACGGCAGGCCTCTATGAGATTTATTAAATGCAATTGAAATATCTTAAGATGGATCAACCATATTAGGGGCAAGGTAGTATAAAGACTGTTACCGATGGTATCCTTTCTTCACCACTCGCGTTTCCCTAGACGTCTATGCTAATTTAATATCTTATGGCTAGTTTTCTAAAGCCCAACACGCACATTTATCACAAGAAGCAACAGTAAAATGATCTACAATCTAACTTTTATGCAATCATAAGCAAATACAATGGAGGGTTCAGCCTAACATGTTATAAAGAGAGAAAGAACATAAATCAATCAAACAACACATAGATATATTGAATGATTAAAGATAGATAATCTTACTTGATTAAAACATGGATTAAGGTCGGTTAATATTGGGTTTTGAAGCCTTAAGAAAGCCTTAAAAGGCTGACAATATACTTTGGGTTCTGCTCCCACATAAGTTATTACAAGTTACACACTTAAAACCCTAAATTAGGGCTTGACTTTTATATTAGAGAAATCGTCGCGACGGCGTCTAGTTATAGTCGCGACGCCGTCACATGATAGAATCTTCTAGGTCTAATTTAAGTCGGTTACGTCCTGACGCCTCTATTACTTAATATACTTAAAAGGAATAGGAACTCTTTCAGAGAGGGTTAATAATCTGTATAGGTTATTAGACTGTTCTTGGGATTATGTTGGGATTGATCACTATGACCTGGTTGCCCTACCTTCGTGACTTTCACGGGATTCGGGATCGCAAGAATTATACGGCAGACTAAAGATATCTATTCAGGTCTATCGACTTTAGAAACCACTAATGAAACCATGGTGTAACATTGCACAGAAAAACATAGTTATAATGGTAGTAATGAAATGGCTAGGCTAGCACGCTTCTCTTCCTGATTACTTCTATCACTTTTACTTATTCGCAATTTACTTTCCTGTTATTTTCAAAATCAATCCCAAACCATTTTCAAACCATGACACTTAAAACTAAAACTAATTAAACACTTAGATCTTGGACGACCTCTTCCTCGATTTACCTTCTCTACACTACTCTGATCGGGTTATCCCCTGCCTGTTAGGCATATTGTAATGTAGCACGAGTTTTGATAATTTAAAACTTGAATAAAAATATATTTTAAAAATATATACGCTTCAGTTTTGGAGCCGCTTGCCCGGGGGGAGCTAAAAAATTTGTATAATCTTGTTTTCTTATAATTATTTTCATTCTCCCTCTAATATTTTAGTTTTAATTTCTTTTAGTTATGAGAACTAGAAGTAGTAACTCAAGGATGGCTACTCTGTTCGCCAGTCCTGAAAGACAGTTTCAGGCCAGAAGAGACACTTTGCCTGCTCCAATCCACAACATCTATACTTTTTATGAATCTGAGTCATTCGAATCATAATCTAAAGATGTTGGTAAAATAGACATCGAAACCCTCACACTTGAACAATATCTTACCCTTAGCAACACTCGCGGAAGAATAAGCAATCCCGTTAATGCTACACTTGAAATCAAAGGACAACTTTTAAGAGAGTTACGTAAAACTACTTTCTTAGGAAGCTCAACTGAGAATGCAATCGAGCATATCGGAAAAGTACTCGAAGTTGCTAGTCTGTTCAACACAAATGATTCCGCTCTCCTACGTATATTCCCTCTAACCCTAGTTGGGGTAGTCAAACGATGGTTCGACAAGAGAAACATATCCTAAACATTGCAAGAATTAGGACGAATTTAAAACAAAAACTTCATCGAAGATTTTATCCACTCCTGCTATTCTGATTACGCGACAATTAGGAGAAATCCGTAATTTTAAGCAGGAAGATGGAGAATCATTATTTCACACTTGGGAAAGATTTCGGACCAGAAAGGGCCCGAATCCTCGATTGAAACCTGCACCAGCACACTAGTTGAAAAATAAGTGCTGTCATTTTTTATACCAAAAGCGCAGAACTGATATTTGATAAAAATCACCCTTTTTTGCACTTTTGAGCCGAAACCCGTTTGCATTAATTATTAGACATCGTTTCGGACAACTTTCTTGTTTCGGCTGAAGGTCGAAACGTGTCAGAAAGTGTACGAAACGACCCATTTTAGTTCTGCGCAGAATTTAATTTTGCCTAAATGTACAGATTTTTAATAGAACAATTTTCCAAACTTCGGACGGCTCTAAAAACTTTGTTTTTAAGAGTTACGGTCGAATTTTTTTTTTAAAACGATCGTCTCGACGATTACTAACATATTTTAAAGCCTAAAATTTATAAAAATATTTTCACGACACCCTAATGAGGCGTCTAATTTTTGACACAACTTTAACTTTTTCAAAACCTAATAAACTCTATCAAACATCACTAATTTATCATCAATACTTCACAATATTACACCAAAACCTACTCCCAATCATCTAAATTAGTTTACCAACATGTTTACTTCTAAAAATTCGACACAACACACATACATATGGATTCAATAACATAAAATAAGGTACATCAAGAAATATATAAAAGAGGAGCTTACAAGTATGCAGAACAACATAGAATGACAAGAATCAAAGAGAGAAGACGATTTCTTGCAAAAACCCAAAATTATAAAGAACAGTAATGTTGTTAAACAAGGTTTTACTACTAAACATTCAGGCCTCCATTAATTTGATCAGAATAAATGGTTACAAACTGTAACAAGGATCCATAATCCTTGAGGCTACACTAACTATCTAATAAACTAACTAATAAGCTAACTAATAATACACACGCTTTCTTTGGTGTGTCTAGACTCTCATTGGAGAGATCTAACTATGATGGATATCTAAACCAAACGCCTCTAATACCCTTTATATAGAGGGTTTACAAGAAAACCTAGCTTACATAGGAAGCTAACTTAATTTTTATTTAGGAAGCTAATTAAAACTAATTAAAACCTTCCTTTATCTTTGATATTCTTTGACTTTTCAATGCTTATCTTCATGGAAATCTTCCAGCTTTTAATTCTTCCATATGTAGAATACCAAAGTGTCATATTAATCCCTTGTTGTTTCATTCGTCTTCATTTATGCATATGTAATTTTGTAATCATCAAATCTGAGATCCCAACAATCTTCCCCTATTTGATATTACAAAACAATCTTCATGAATGAAACAATCTTCAAAGTTTCCCCTTGACTTAAGATCTTCTTGAACATGTCACTACACATAATAAGCTGCAAACCATATCTCTTGTAGTCTTCTTCCCCTTTTTGTAATCATCCAATAGGGGTCTTTATGTAGAAATGCAACTTGTAAACACTTCCCCTCAAGTGGTGCATGTAGATGGTCCCCTGAAACCAATATGTTTATCATCTCTTAAATATCGAACTCTGTAGGCTCTATGTAGTGATTACTGATGAAGAAAACTGAGTATAACGAATTTGATAAAGAAGTAGAATCTCCCAAACT